>DWEM01001232.1:0-15001 GCA_018245935.1 Agara belti belti | reverse complement strand
TGCTCATCACACAAATGTTTGTCCCGGGTGGGAATCGAACCCACGACCTCCGGTTTTGCAGTCAGGGTCTCTAACCAGTCGACCACGAGGCCAGTCAAATGCATGTTTCATGATTCACAAAATTTTGCTTAAACTGCAATAAAAACTAACATGGTAGTACTTTAGAGGATTTAGGTCGAGGACGTGATAAGACTATTAAAGGATGAGAGACATTAAATACTTGACATAACTCATAAATCTTAACTATGCTGTTTTAGGCAGCACTATTTTGACAGCGAAAGTGGACTCATTTGTTTCGTATTGACATTTTTTTAAATTCCATAACAAAATGTACATTGCCAAGTACATTTTTTCTTGTTATTCAAATTTTAATTAATGCATGTTTGCAAAACATTCAATTGTTTATAGCGATTCTTCACATTGTTTTTTCGGTGATGCCAAACTTAGTTCAGTTACCAAAAACTGCGCGTTTAAAACGCCCTATGTAGCAAGTCGTCTTTGGCATCCGGTGCCGTCCGCTCTGCCAGCCGCGTGTCGCAGGCCACAGATGCCGTCTAGTGTAGGTTTTAATAGCTTTTAATACATCCATAAAAGCACCGTAGGGCACGCGGAGGGCAAAATAAAATAACCGCTGTGATATTAAAGCAAATGTGTATATACATACATATATGTCTGTACCAGTAATATACCTATACTGGGTTATGCCTGCGAGTACGCTAGCACGGAAATTGAATTTCCAAATGCCAATAAATATATTAATTCTTTTTTAACCAAGAGCATAAATCTAAAATTCACATGTTTAAATTCCAAACTGATGAATTTTTATACAATCTTTTCAACCCCTGTGTTACCTCCTTAAGGGGGTATTTCCAAAATTCCTTTCTTCGTTTTTACTTGCATAACAAAAAAGTGCTGTCAGTAAAATTTTAGGTTTGTAAGTTCAGTGGTTTTGGCCGTGCTTTCTCTGGGTCAGTCAATCCTTCCTCTTTTATAATAGAAGATATTTGTTATCGAAATCATACAAGTAATTTCCAGCTGACTAATGACATACACATAATAATAATAACACCTTGACAAATTTTTACAGAAGGCCATTTGATCTCATATTAGGCAGATCCAGCAGTCAGGTCCACTAACCAAACAATTTGTAATAATATTTTAAATGCAATCGATACATTTACTGTCAATATAATTAATAAAACTTAAAACTATGTAGATTAAATAAAATATGTTCATATTTCATTTTAAAACATTGTAACACTATCATAAAAATTCTTTATTTTAGCAAATAAAGAATTTTAATTTTAAAAAGCACTAACCACAAGTATGTATGTCTAAGTAACTAAACACATTTCTCTCCGCATAAGAGCCGCTGCGGCAACTAAAGTTGTGGTTACAAATGACCGAGTTAGTGACACATTCCTGGGATTCGCCCCAAATAAAACTTTAGAACATTACAGTGTCATTAGAACATTGTACCAAAGGAGACGTAAGTTCAAGCCATAGTAAATAAAAATTTGGTATAAATTTGCAATAGCGGGTTAAATTGAAGTAAAAGTAAAAGTTTTACGTTGATTTCAATTTTAATTTTAATCTAGTTACTGAATAACGTTAATTTTAAAATGTTATGTTTTTGATTTGTAAATGGCAAACATATGTATGGAAAACTACGACCAGACACAGAACAAACAAATGTGCACGTCACACAAATGTTTGCTCTGGGTGGGAATCGAACCCACGACCTCCGGTTTTGCAGTCAGGGTCTCTAACCACTCGACCACGAGGCCAGTCACTATTGAAAACCTAGTATAGTTGTATAATTAATACTTTTCTATACAAGTTCGGCAAAACAAAACAATAAAGCCCGATTCTCTTCATCTCAGAAATATGTCAAAGTGAACATCCCTTTTAAGACAATAAAAAAAAATTAATACACTAAGCTATTTTTAATTAGTCTTTTAAATAATGTACAGAACATACAAGGATTTCGATTATGTATTACCCATAGTACAAAACTGGTATTAGTAATCTTTATGATCTGTTTACACAGATATAATATCAAAACAAATCCATAATTTAATACTACGAAGAGAAACTCAAATCGGACCTAAGAATCGGATAACGGAATATTTAAATACTTGAACATTTTAGTCGGCACACTTAAATATTTATGAACTTTCGAGGGTCTTAGGATATTAATGCACTTTGTCATACTCAAAAGGGTACAAGAAAAGCTGAGCAAGCATCCATCTTGCCCTGTCGAGGTGTAAGTACAGGTAATGGGTAATACATAGCTAATGGGGTGTACAATTTATGAATTTTTTAAAAATCCTTTTCATTTCATCACTAGAAAATTCACTCGAAAAGCTTTCGTAATCAGTAAACTCGCTAACTTTGTGATATTTTGAACATTTTAATTACTTATTTAGATGGAAACACGCCAAACATAAGGCAGCTAGTTTATGTGCCTAAATAGAGGTAAGATTTTAATGGATTTTAGATAACTCCATAGTGGATGCAATGTTTTTTATAACTTAAGAAGTTCATCACAATGAACAATTTGAAGAAAACTTGAATATAAATAATAAAATATAAAGCGTAAGGATATTTGTAAATATTTAATTAGTAAAAGGTAATTACAATTTCCAAAGGCGACGTGGAACATCAATCTCCGACAGCAGAACGAGCCAGTCGTGGCACACCCACGTTTAAGAGTCCATCCGTTGGAATCGCTAGAGATTTTGGCAAACGAACGCCCGAATTGGATGCCGAAGGTACCGCAAAGAGCCTTCTTGGCGTTCGGATCGTGTCATCGACAGATTTGCTACTGACTGCCAGCGGAACAGACACAGTCAGATTTGTTGTGGGAAAAGTCCACGTAAAACTGGTCTGAGCCTACGGACGGGCCGCCTGTATGCTTATACATGCGCCTGTGGAAGAATCGAATCCACTGGCCGTGAGATCGATATGTCTTGTGTTAAAAGTTTTTGGCTTTGAACATTCTTTCCTATTAATCGTTCGAAATTTTTCCAATTACATTGTGATCTAACACCATCAGGACTTATAAATATCAAATCCGAGATCCGAGATCCGATAAATATCAAAGCCAAAATCTTATTAAGAAAATCTTATACTTGAATAAGAAAAGCTTTGTGTATACATTACGAAGAACACGAGGAAAGCACCGATAAGACAGGTTACGCTTTAAATGTACTTTAACAATCGTAAACAGCGCACATAACATGCTTCTGACACTGATACTACCGATTACTACTCCAACAGATGTACCTCGAAGGAGGTTCAATCCCAAAGGACCTCTGATGGTGGCTTTTGACTTTGGCAAAAGGAGTGGTAACGATGACCTTAATGAAGAAGGTAACTTTGATCTCAACCGCAGAGCCACGCTTGTAAAATGCTTCATTACAACAAGAATTTACGAGGCAGTTTCATTCAAGTCCCAAAGATGATATCAATGGCAAGCGCTTCTGCCTTTAGAAAGTATAATATACATGTTGTGCTTTTTTTAATTTCTTATTAGCGATTTCAATTACAAATTATATTATATGCCCTTGGAATCAAATAGAAATATCCGTGGGCTGAATATATGTATAATATCACTCGCTTCAACGACGAAGGAAAATATAGTCAGGAAACTTACTCGCCTTAAAGTTGTCTAAAGCGTGTGCAGTTTAGCGACCCACACTATTTTAACGCGATTGACTATATTACCTACATTAATCCTTTAAATTACAGTATTATTATTTAAAATTTAAGAAGGTAAAGGTGGATGATGTTTAAAATTAGTGTTTATCAAATAAAACAGCAATAGGACCGTCAATTATCTTTAACAATCTCTTTCAGTATTTTATGAAATTGTTTATAATTCTACGTGATTACATTATTGTTTTAATATAAATAATATATGTGAGACGATAAAAAATATAGTGAATGTATTGACATTCCGACAGAAGAGGAAATTAGGGTGACGAGGGGAACTTTCAAGCCGAACGCAAACATACTTATAGCGCGCGGTTACGGCAAACGGAACGAAGATAACGGTGGAGGTAATGCGATTGCGCGGGATCATCTCCCGGCCAATATGGAGCCGAAATACATTCTATATTGGTTACGTTTGATTTGTGAACAAGCGACAACTGTGACAAAGCGGTCCTTTGTTTACCTCTCCGTTTTAAACATGGTACTCGTTGATCGGAAAAACGCCCCAGGGACGGGCAAGACACGACACCACCGCTCGCAAAACAACTACTCCACATTATGACGAAACAAAATAAAACTAAAGCGATATTACATTTATATGCTTCGGATGTTTGGTTGTTTTTGTGTGCGATGCATTTTTATCGGAAGAAAAAGTTTCATAGAATTCGGACTTCCAGTAATTATTTTACAACATAATGAACGTTGATTGATACGCATTTGTCTTCCGAGTACAGCATTCCACAAAAACATCTAAACACTAATAGTTATATGTGCAAAGTATACTATATTTTTGTGTATAAGAGACGCCATTTGTACGTCTCTTTTAATGTTTGCTGGTTAAATAAATAACTATCACTCACAATGAATGTATGTGTGCTTATGTTGGAGGGCTTCTGTGATGAGTAAGCGGGAGATGTAAGACGCTATTGTATCCAACATGTTGCTTATTAAGGCTTCAATGTGACATCGCAGACGTGAGCTAAACGTTAATTGGACCTTTCGACAACGTCTCACGTATAACTTGTTCTTTTTGTCGACAAGAATAATACGGCTCGTTTTAATGTGACACTAAATAACTGTAATGTAACTATCTAAGACAGGTTGTATTTACAGTGTACGGATTGGATAACTTCTGGGAAAACCTGGAGGCTGCGTCGGAGAAGGAAGGACAGGATATCAACGAAGATAAGACAGTGGAAAGGTAGGGTTATCAAAGTAATTTTGTAACATTTTCCCTGCCTAGATATATAACAGTGTTTATTGACTGACCTGTTTGTCCATTGGTCAATGACAAGGTCATCACTGCTAAATCGAGTATTTGTGAGATGAATGTCTTTGTCGTGTGAGTGTTGTCCCAACGAATGATTTTATTATTATCAGGCGTCCGCTTCACACCAACACCGGTACAGATGCGTACTTTCTCTACAACGAGAATAAAATAAGAACCGCTTTGATAAGGACAATTTAAAAGCAAAGTAAATAATCGTTACATTTATTTGGTTCGTCTGTCCGTTGTTTAAAGAAGAGTTCTCAAAGAGGTTTTGATAGATGAGGTTGGACAAATGCGATTTTCTTTAAATAACATTTACATTGGTACATTATGTGCTGATTTTAATAACAACTTTAAATATACAGAGTCATATAACAATAAAACCTCAAATACATACAATTCATACAAATATTGCTTCTGAATACTCTACGTATTTTCTTAAAACAAGGTTTACGTCGATATGACATTCTAATAATACGACGGTCAAGGAAAAAACCTTTTTCGGTTCATTGGTTATTTTAAAAGAGGTTGAAAGAATCGTCTGTAAATTAAATGTCAACAACAGTTAAGAGCAACAACCACATTTTAATTTTCACATCTGTCGTGTGACGTAATGCTGTAATACTATAAGTTTGCCAAGATTAAAGAAAAAGCTATTAAACGGCAAACTTTTAAATGGCAAAGCTCTGTATTACCGGTAATATTGTTAGGCTACGTTAGGTAATGTGGAAAATATTGTCGCAAGTAAATTAATGGATAAAGTAAAAATCTACTTAAGTTTGAAAAAATCTCTTTCAATAGTTAAATTATAAGCGAGTAATATGGGATATAGATATTTTATAATAGTTATTCACAAAAACCGCTTTAGGTTCAAATTAATCAATTAAAACGAGATGCGAATCGATACAAATTAATGTAAGGTTATGCATAATGCAATAAGTTCAATAACGCTTCGTGTTACATGAGGGTAACGTGCAATATTTACAATTTTTTAATAAATTTCTTTACCAAAACTATTACTTACCAAAATAGTGTTACTCATACTGTCACAGAGGATACGCAATGTGATGACCACATTATTATAATGGAACTACTCATAAGTATCTCTGTGTTATCTGTCTAGCGTTTAGAAAATTGGTTTTCTTACTGTTTAGGGCACAATGGGACTTTCTGTACCGTTGAGTAACTGTTTATTGTTTCTTTTATAAGGAGCGGTTTCCTTTTATTTTGTATCAAACTGTTGGTTCACTTTCGCCCGCGGTGAGGCTTTTTTATACTGTGTATTCCGGGATTGTTGTTTTTTCACAACTAGTGTGGAAAGCGTTTTCGATTTGAACGTCTCGTTTCATATCTTTCGAATCGTTTCAAATCTAGAAACTTGGGTTTGGTATTACTACCAAACCCAAGGTAAAATTACTTTTATCTCGTGGGTTCTAGGCAGTGATTTTTATGGTAGGAATTTGGGAATAAAACACTCATTATTTAAGCCATGGTCTGAAATACAATGTTTAATATGTAATTACTAAGACTAACATAGGTAGTAGGTATTCGACGTGTTATTGTAACATGAACTATAATGAACTTAGGGTTCAGAAATTACATCATAAGTGGATCCTATCTCGGAAATCAAATAACGAATGGCATTTCCGGCTTCCTCCGCCAATAAAGGGTACGAGAGCCACCCCTTCCTTAATGTAAACTACGTTATCGTTGATTTATTTATTTCGCAACCTCTGCTTTTCATGTTAAATAGGATATTCTTCTTACTGTACTACATAAAAAATATTTGTAAAAATCAACCTCTTCTGATGATTTGAGTTTTGGTAACGGCAAAACTTTGTTAATATTGTTATTATACTGCCACGGCAGATCTCTAACGTTAGGTATAATCACAAGCCTGACGTGCTTCTTCTAAACTCATCTCACTCTTCCGACATACCCACCGGTTTCACCCCACCTTAGTTATCTACCTATTGTACAGTGTGCACAATAAGATGACCAGCAAAACAGTACACAATGGTACAAATTTAAACCTTTGAATGTAACGGCTCAATGTATCAAAACTATAACAACCGCTGCGTAATAGGAATGCGTAACAGAGGATTTTGAAATAGGGGAAAATTAAGAGTTCTGTACAAGTGGAGTAAGGATTATCAAAAATGTACTTAAAAACCATTAAAAGTAAAATATCGAACAGCAAGTCTTTTGGAGCTGAATCAGTCTTCCACTTTGGGTATTTTAAATATGGCTCGCACCTCTAGCTTTTGATGTAGGTACACTATCTTGTAAGTCAGTGTCGCGTTATTCTAAATCCTATGAATGTAATATAAGGCGATAAATATTAACTGAGTAGGTTGACTAGGCTCTCTCAATGTCTACAATATAGATTAAACACCAAACTTACGTCTCCTGTCACAAATGAGCAATGTCTACTGAATTTATGAACGTCATTATTATCTATGCTCTAACTTGCGACAGTCCATTGTTTTAAATGTGACGTAAGTTAATTTAGAAATTGTCTATGAAAATGTAACATTGGTTTTTAAAAAAAAATTCATGTTATTTAATTTATTTTTAATTATTTTTAAAGATAAATTACATCATCATGATCCATAATAGTATCGATAAGGTGTCGAATTATATTTACTATGTGCATTTGTTTGCATTTTTCTAATCTTTTCTTAACTCTGGTGTTCGAAATACTTTGGCGAGTTCAATTGAGACATGCGAGTTAATTTATGGCTTAATAGTAATTCATAAGTGACTGATATATATAAATAAAATATGTATTAATTTATTCTAACGAGAACTATTTCTTACAGCATCCCTCTGGAGTGGTTCGTGAACGAGATCCTGAACAACCCGGAATTCGCTCGGTCCGCCGTACGCAAGTTCATCGACCTCAACCAGGTAATGTATACGTACAAACATACAAGTGTAATTAAATAGTAAGAAGGAAAAATTGTTTACGTGGAACTTAAACAGGGAACGAAAAATTTGTTTCCATGTTACGTACAAACATCAAATTACAAAAGGTTTTGGATTTTTTCGTCTGAATGTCTGCCTGTACGCTTTTAATGGCCGGAAAATATCTCGTTTTTACAGAAGCAAGAGCGAAACCATAGACAACGACTAGTTTCTATTTTCGTTTTTTTTTATGTATTGTAATTAACAGATATTTAAATATTATTACCATTTGCTTTTTCACTTAAATATCTCAAATGTCACCGATGACAAAAATGTGCATAATAAAGAAAACGACTAGGAACATTTCTACATATTTATTATCTGTGTCATATCAATATTTTTTTTTTAAATTATTTGTTCAAGTCATCATAAAATGATTATAATCACACTAACTACGAACCTTTTTTCGTTATGTCAACTGCTTTCTTGTTGTTTCAGGACGGCCTGCTGACATCGGACGAACTGCTCAGAAACGTGGTTTAAAGCTCTAGTTGTACGCTATAGTTAACACTCGAAAACGTCTCAAATCGGTTACTGTACGGATATTTTTGTATCGGCACGCTATGAGTTTATAAATAATATGTTTATTATATTTACGGTACTGTGATATCAAATTATACTGTCTTCAATATTGACAAAGGAAAATGCGCCAAAAAAAATATCCATTCTGCGTTCCGTTTCATTAAACATTATTGTACTTGCGAAATTGTTTGACGAAATTTGTCTCCCGGTAAACGTTGTAAATAATTTGCTCGAATACGTCAATGGCATGAAAATTTGTCCATAGGAAGTAATCTCGTAACTTAAACGTAGAATAATAGATATTTGTTTAGCTTTACTTTTTTTTACTTACAGTGTTACACGAGTACCTACTTTTCATTTGCTGTCCTCTGAGTAACCAATTTCAGAGTATAAGAGATACAAGACTTACTGGATTGAATGTTAAACCTTCGTTGAATATTCAGTTTCATATTTGAACTGTTCGCCCGTTGTTTCGTCAAATGTTCGGTAAGAGAAACTTGTGAGGGGAAAAGCAAAATTTTCTTACTAATATAATAGTCTTCATGTTTATGTAATCCTTAATATAGGCTGGGAAATCTGTGTATTTTATGGTGTCAATTTTCAAAAATAGTTACTATGGTAGGCGAATCTCAGTCTCTACATACATACATGTAATAAAGCTATATGATTATATAAATGTTTAGGATAAATCTATAATATTCCAGATGTACGGTTGGATGTCGAAATTCTATTTACTTAGTTCGTTGATATTTATCATTGTCGAAGTTACGAATGAAATAAATATTAATAAACGTATCAGTGTTGTGTGGTCATTTCTGCCCTTTTTATGTTATTTTCTACCTCACACATTCAAACAACATTTGCATACATACAAATCTCCTCAAAGCATACAATAAGAATTGGTTTAGAATAAAAAACCATATTTATTATCTTCAATATTTCACGCTGAACTTTACAAAATTAGAAAGATATTATTGAATAATACAAATATCTGGGGGACAATTCTACACACGGCTATCCGATTCCAAATTAGCCATTTTGATGCCTGTGTTATGGTAACCGGACAGCTGATAAACATACATATATAAATACGATACATTACTTAATAGATATTTTTATTACGACCAGACACAGAACAGACAAATGTGTTCATCACACAAATGTTTGTCCCGGGTGGGAATCGAACCCACGACCTTCGGTTTTGCAGTCAGGGTTGCTAACCACTCGACCACGAGGCCAGTCAAATTATACGCTATATTTATACGCTAATTAACAGACTTACGATGTGGTCAATATTAGTATGAGTAGGTTTCCTGATTATACTTTCCTTCATCGTTATAGGAGTTTCGTAGTACCTTAAAACGGATATATTTTTTGTAATGCCAGTATTCGGTCCCAGGCTCGAACCCTAGACCCTTGGAACGCGAGGCTGATGTCTAAACCCCTAAGCTATCACTGCTTAGTCCATTTACATAGTACACATCTACAATATAATGTAATATTATATAGTTTCGTTTCATTTTAATTTTTGATTTTGATTAACTATTCATAAAGACTTCGAAGATAGATAAAATTGTGTTTATGGAAATAACCATCATAAAAGCTTTTGGTATCCCTAATATGTCTAAGTGCTGTTTAAGAATAAACAGTATCATTGTACAATAACGAATAATATATTTTCTTTGTTACTTTTAAATCAAGCAGAACTTATCTAAATGTAAATTTCATTTCCTTTGTGTTCGTTGTGTTGGCAGCAATGAGCCGTTATATTAGATTTTCGAGAAGATTCTCAGGTCGGTTTCATATGGGTCATTTTATTTGGCGAAAATCTTATTTTACTTGAATGATAATGACCTTTGACTAAAGAATGAGATCTTTCCTTGCTTCTCAGTAGTACTTACGGGTATTTTCTTATGGGAGGTTTAGTAAACGGTCTATTTATGGGAGCATAACAAAACATATCCGTCCCTTAATCTAGTTTTATTCCGAGAGGCTAATAAAACTCTTACACAACCAAGAATAAGCTCACGATAATTTATACCTACACTAGCTTTATAATATATTACATTCAGAACATAATAAGATTGAACATACCTACATACATACATAACAAGAGTTGTAGGATAGAAAAAATTGTTAGAAATTGTGAGAATTCGGTATTGGGTGTTAAAAATAATTCTGTTGCTTTAACAGTAAATTGCGGAGTTATAATTTCCTTCTAGTTTTTTCATTAGCAGGATTATTGTGGTGCAGTTTAATGACTTTGAAGCGGGAAATAATATAAATTTACACAGGAGAGTACGAAAAATATAGAGTGATATTAAATTCTATTGGATATACAACCGCTGAACAGCATTTGTTTTGAAAAAATTAATGACAATCACTTTAACTAAGTGGTATTTACATTACATTACACAATAAAAATAATATTTAAAAAAAACTTTTTATTTTACAGTCGGCGGAAATGAGGGCTGGGTGCCTTTTTATCGTTTAACAACAACAACATACCATCATGTCAGGTCCCTAACGGGGTAGTCACTAAAAACCGAGTGCCAAATATCTCTGTCCTTACAAACCTGACGTGATTCGTCTACATTCATCACTCTCTTCATGCATACACGCCGGTTTCTTAGACTCCGACTCCTCCGTCAGCCAGTGTTAAAGTCTCAGATATTACTGTTGCGTCTGTTACGATGACTTACACCCTTACCATAGACAATGTATTCATTACTAAATTATACACTAGACGCAGGGTCAAACTTATAATTAGATTATACATTATTACCGCCTCCGCCAGCACTTGGTACGGTTAGTTACAAATTAAGTTATTATCCCATCTAAGCCTTCGTTTAATGTAACTTTAAGTCAATTTATACAGTTTAGACGGATTAATGCGTCGATATAATACATATTGATTAGCTATTAAGAACTTATACGTCTGATGAACATGGCTAAAGAATAACGCACCGTATCACAGCAAAACTGTCACCCCAATGCTTTTGGCACTAGCTGAGCCGTCTTTAACTTACGGAGACACAATAAATTTATTAGTGACATTCGAAGGTTTGTATATTTCCTAATTTAAAACACTTTTAGGAATGCTTTTGAATGAAGAATCTGTCCGCTTATTACACAAACAATCACAATTATATGTACATATAAGGTATTGAAAATATAGTAATAAAATTATCGACAGTAAACATCGGAGCATAAAATGCCACAGTTAAACATATGTGTACAATTATTCAACCCCTCACAGAAGAAAATGTAACGTGAACGGGCATAATAATGATTCAATTGAAACATTAATTAGTGAAATCGAGATGAAGCGGGGAAAGGCGAACTGTGAGAGCATTAAAAATGAATGAAATTTATTAATAGCATGTGATGTAGGACAATCGACGTAGAAATAGTTTATGGACAGTAATAGTTTCGGGCATTAGGATCTTACGTGTCATGTTAATATGGACACGATGCAAAATGGTAGGTAACATGATCATAATGGGGCGCGCGAAACGAAAGACGGGAACACGCCTCGCTGTTGCTGGAAGTCGGACGTTGGACTTTGGACTTTGGATGTTTGGACTTTGGACTGTGAACGTTGGACGTTCGACTGTAAAATATCGGCCTTATATTCAGTAGTGAAGCGTATCTCACGATAAATTTTGATACAATAATATCGCTCGTAATTTTTTCACCAACTTATTTGTGGATAGCTTTTTCTTTTTGAGCACGATGTCCTGTTAATCAGTGGGTGTTTTTGTATTAGTAATAATTTGTAAGCATGAGAGGTTTTGTTATTCATCCAAAAATAGATTAAAAGAGTCATTTGGGTTTGTCACGAGTCAACTGAAAAACGTTTTGGTTACCAACAAGTGGAGAGCTTGTAACAAAATTTTGTTTTTGAATCATTAATATTTTGCGCGTACATGAATTAATAATGAAAAAAGAAATTACATGTTGCTTGCTCAGACATATTGCTTAAGTTTGGTAACAAAAATTTTATAGGTACATTTTCCATGTTCCCACGTCAAAAATAAGTAATATTATGTCAGTCGAAAAAAAAACATAATTAAGTTCTAAGAGTATTTTCCTTTTACGTAAGTAAACATTGTCTTCACATACGGCTCGGATTTCTTTGACATGCCAATTTGTATTGAATACAGTAAAAAATAAAATGACTCCTGAATAATGATAGGAAATAAAACAGAACATACATTCGGTTAATCATTCGTTCATTTTTGGAAATTCATGTTTAAACAATTTTGTTTTAGATTTTCAACAACTGTCTTTGTAACAACTGATTTGTATTGGTCTAATAAGATAATTACGATGTAAAATAAACAATAATTCAATTTAGAAAGGTCTAAATCCAATCGCAAGTAATAATAATATTACATTTGGAATACTTCGTGTCTTAACCCTATCGCACCATCAAACGAGAATAATGCAATATTATTTACTTTATAAAATCATTAGTAATTTTACCAAGGACATTTTTATTAAGTATAAGTAAGTTGCTACTTATATCGCTTACATTTATCGCGTGATTACGGTCATATCACAATTTGACAGAAGCAATAAGTTTCGTAGAAGCGTTAATGGTAGTGTTGTGTTCATAGTACAATGGAAAATTACGTATGCGAATACGTTCGTTACCTCTGAAAAAGAAATCAGTATGATAATTATAAATAAAGGTCACTTATATATCGATAGTTCATGTCATCAGTAATTAATTATTTTTTGTTGTTGTTGTTTTTGTTGTTGTTGTTAATCGACCGATCTCACGACGCCCAGTCGAAAAGGTTAGACGTATGCCCTTGAAATTTCCGAAAAACCTTTCTGAGAGCCTGTCTGAAACGATTTATTTAAAGAACGGAAAAGTTTTCGCTGGCTCGATAAATGTTTGTTTTATTTATACATATAATCACATGTCGCAGCTGAGAGCATATATGTAAAGTTAAATCAAAGTAGGTACAGATTAAAATTAATCAATTGCTCCTCAATTAATGCCTGAGGGATGCAGTGCAGCTTTTTAAACAGTTATCATCTGTTTCATTAACAGAGTATTATAATTATTATAGATAAAACGACCAAAGCCGCGTGCTGAAACTGGTATTCCGTTAAGGTATTTTCTCTTTTACTGAATCGTAGCGTGAAGGGTTGTCCTTCGAGGATTGATGCAAGTTCAATTGGAAAAGTTATTGCGATAATACGACGCTTTTATATTTCGCGATTGTAACACCCTGAAATTCGCGTTGATGACTTACGGGATTTGATCATCGCAGGTCACTGAGTTTTAGTTGAAATATCACCGAGTTTTACCAAAAATAACTCCTTACTACCTTTTTATTTTATTGTACTTCTTTGGAATTAAAACACATATTTTTTGCAAATGACGATAAGACGTAACTTAACGCTCGTTTTATAAATGAATCGTTGGTTCGATTCCCGACTCATATCAACATTGGTGCGGTAAGTTTTCTGGTTAAGACAGCACAGGCTATACTTAATTTAGATTCAAATTAAATTAAATAAAACCAAGTTAAATTGAACAAAATATTACATCATAACAATAACGTCGGGAAGGTTTCATATTTCTATTTTCACATAGCGTTAACTAAATCTTTGGTACCATAAGAATTTTCAGGTGACAATCTATTGTTCTGTGTACTCATTAACTTAGCGAAACTGTCCGGAACTCTCGCTTAATACAGATAAAGTCACAGAGACAAATATAAATTACAACAGTTGTGTTGTTGTCATTTGTCACGCGCCACCTCTTTGTAAAGATTATACAATGGAGAAATGGAATGAAGATTAATTTTTCTCACTATACAGTGTACGAACCGGGCTAAACAGGATAACATATACCACTATAATATGTTAAAGAACTTGAATTTGTAATTGCGGTAATTATTGATTGCTAAGTCGGCAATTTTTGGCAATTATACATATAATTAAAACACAAATGTTTACAAAACTGATGATATGTAGTTTAAAAAACAATAAAGGAACTTTTCAATAATACCTAGACTATTGAAAATCTGAAAAAAAAAGTCGAACGCTTCAGGAATCTCAGCCATCTTTGACGAACAAGGAGCTTTTATAATATCCTACGCAGGCTAAACCTAAACTAGGTACATTTACTTATACGAGTATGTATAATATAGGTAATTACGTTTACGATTATCGTTACAATGTAGGGAAATAAACATGAATATTTTCAAAATTAAAAATAGGATAATAACAGGTAATAAAAATGTACATAGCCTTTTATGAATTTCATAAGAAGTTATTTATAGTGTTCAGTGAATTGAGAACCAAACTGCCGTACACACCTGTTGAAATAATCCACAAGTTACTGCCAACCCGTAATTACACAAAAGGTTTATCGATGCGTGGCAAAGTTAAATACAGCTTAGAGTGTATCAAAAACATCTTTGTAAAAAAAAAAACGTAACATCACGCATGTATTCCCCGAAGGGGTAGGCAGATGAGTGTAGTACACGCCCACATTTCACC
>DWEM01001231.1:0-15004 GCA_018245935.1 Agara belti belti | reverse complement strand
TAAACGTAACTGGTGAAATTTGGGGGTGTACTACACTCCTCTGCCTACCCCTTCGGGGAATACAGGCGTGATGTTACGTAATAATTAATTAATTTAAGTAAGAACAATAAAGAGTTACTACAGCTTCTAATTACTTATTATCTTATATATACCGACCTTGGGCTTTGGCTGGGGAAATTCGAGGGCTTTTCTTACTGAATTGTTTTTCAACTGTCCATTTGCAGTTCGACTTTTAATCTTATTTTCCACTTTCACAGAACTGTTCCATATTCTCTTTTTCGTTGAGGCACTTGGCTGAGCAAACCTTCTAGGTGAAGGAACTTTTAGTGCTGAAATATAACAAAGAAATAATGATAATGCCATATGTTTTTGTTATTACGTCACGCTTATTTCCCAGATACTAAGGATTTCCACCGGCTACAACACTGATAAATATCATTTACCTCCCTTCAAACCTTTTAAATTGTTAGGTTGACAAGAAATAGTCTATTGTGTAGACTAGAAACTGTGTCTTGATTCTAAACACTGTCAATGGTAGACAGCAGGTCGTAATGTTCATGCACCAATGATACAACAGTAATGGATTTATTTACCTAGTAGGTCTGCTTTCATTTCTGCAATTGTAAGTGGCTTGACGTCTTTCACAGCAGTGCGCGTGAGGGCCAACTTATTGCGCGGCTGTTTTTGTGCAGTTAGCGCTAAGACAGAGTCTCTTGATAATATACCTGAAGTTAAAAGATGATTTAATGAAAAAGCGTCCATCTGACAGATTTCGACCGATTATGAGTACGAATATTTTCAATTAAAAGGCCACAATGCATGAAAGTTACTTTATTTACACTCCACTTTTCAAACAAAACTTATGAGAAAATATAAACGTGATAGCACCCACTGCTCAACCCAGGTAGTAATTCAGCTAGAGGCCTAGGCTGAAAGGATCTGTTTGGTGTTGCAGATTCCATTTTCATTGAATTAAGTTCCTTATAACAGAGAAAATTTCATTTGACTGGTACACAAACAAATAATTCAATTTAAATTCAACTGACATGACGTGACCGTTAGAAAAGTCTTTTTATTAACGCTACCAGCCCAATTTCGATACAGACTATACATTTTCATATCCACAGTATATATACATCATTTCAACAAGTAAATTTATTCTAAAGTAATACTAAACTAATTTTATTATACGCGTTTATTTTTCATCAACATTATTTGTATGTTTACCTAGTAATATTTTTAAATACTCATACTTTTAAATTAAAAATCTGTCTAATAGATAGAATTTATGAATTGCTGTTTGAATAACTATTGTGGGATTGTGGAACGAACTGCATTATAATCAATTTAATATCAGTCAATAAATAAGATAGCGAATGAGATATTTATACCATAAAATATTCGTTTATCCATATAAACTGTGAAATCTCTAGTAAGAATAAGTTTTACTTAACGCGGCGAGTTAATAGCAAATACTACGTGAAAATAAATACAACAAGTATCAAGGAACCTGAAAGTACAGTTTTTAAAATGGTTACGTTTGTAGAATTGAAAGGATATGATGAGTTCTCCAAATATATTGCTGCAATCGATAGGAAAGGACCGCCAGTATTGTTTTACTTCAGTGGTTCAAAACAGAGTAATGGGAATAGCTGGTGTCCCGATTGCGTTGAAGGTAGATTTAACCAAATTTGCTTATCATATTTAAAAACGTCCAGGCCTATGAATAAACTTACAATTGGATACGTTGGATAGATAATTTTATTTCTGTCTGTCAGTTTCTAATTATTCCCGTTTCTGATTTATTCTTTGTATTATGTATTCGTTTTGTGATTTTATGTAGATAATCAATGGTTCTAGTGTAAGCTCAAGTTAATCCCCACTTATTGATATAGTCAGACTTTTTCGCTTTGGTTTTCCTGTGGTATCTGTATGTTAGCTTATATTTATAAATTATGTCCCAACAACAACAAACATTATTAGGGTTGTTTGTGTTTACCTATGTCAAGGTTCAACTATTTCATTAGTTATATATGGCACATATTTTGAGCTATGCCATTAGAGGTGAAGTAGATATGCATAAAATATATCTATAAACTCCACACTTTAGACAGGTAGAACATAAACCATGATTACATTAGGCTCTATGAAGAAGTTCCCGTGCCAAACATTTATAAAAATAACCATAGTATTAATTTGTACCATAACTTTTTAAACACTCAATTTATTGTACTTATCTTATGATCAAGATCTTTCTACACAACCTGAGTAAACAATAATTTTAAATTGAATTAATTAAATACATTCTATTTAGATTTATCACAAATAATGCTAGAAGGACTGAGTTCATTTTCTTGTCAGAAGTGTCTGAACACCGATTTTTGAAACTGAAACAACATTTGTGTTGTAATTTCAAAATATTGTAATAAAAAAAGATTCTACCGCAATTCAAGTTCAAAATTTTTTTTACCTAAATGTCTTTGAAAATCATAAAGACTCTTGGGTGAGTTGTCGTTATTGTCATTTAAAATTTCATTATTATTGTCATGTCAGTTATTTGGCAAGTGAGTTGAGTGACAACTACTCTGCAATGGGTAACAACAAAGTTAAAATACACAACATAAATAACTATGTAGAATTTGTTAGTTATATTGAGAAGCTCTCAAAAAATGGTCCAGAAGTTTATTTCCTATTCACCGGTAGTAAGAAAGAGAATGGTAGAAGTTGGTGCATTTATTGTCAAATGGGTTAATTGATAATTTTTATTTTATTTGAAAGAAAAATGGGGTGTTAATTTGTAATAAACAATTGTATTACTCTTTAATTTAAATTATAACAGTATTTCCAAAGTAGGCAATTAAACTACTGTGTTATGATAATCTGACAGGCGCTAAACATACATATTAATGCTTTAGGATAAATATTGATGAGATAACAAAGAATGTGTTTCTATTTCCAGCTGAACCAATTGTCAAGTCATATTTAGATGAACTTAAGAGACCTGTTATCTTTGTGTATGTCGATGTTGGCGACAGAGAATAGTAAGTTGGGTTCATATTTTTATTAGCTACTACTCTTTTATCATTCTGTCCTGGAAATAGGGGCGATCTGAAATATACTCCACCACCCTGCCTTAGTGCAGGTTCATGGAGATATGGGTTGGCGGCCAGCTCGACCAGGTTAAACTATAATAAAGCGATCAACTGATTATCGTATCATTCGAATCACAGATATACTCGTGAAAATTTGCTGCGAGTGTCAGCACTCAGCACTGGGTACAGTCAGGTACCCAATTACGCTTATTAAGTTTGCAGATTGTATGCCATGCATGCAACCATCCATCCTTCCTTATTTGCATTAAATCTTTGTAAAATGCATGGGTTATTGACATATTGTAGAAGATCCTATTATTTTCAGTTGGAAGGATAAGTCTTGTCCTTTCAGGACCGATAGCAGAACAAAACTCATGGTCATACCCACAGTCATCAAGTGGAAGTCAGTGCAGAGACTGGAAGGCAGTCAGTGCGCCAAGATAGACCTCTTACGTATGTTGTTTGATGAAGAGGAGTAGACTGTTTGTCAGTTTGAAATTTGATTTCAAAAAGGAAGCAGCTTTTTTCATTTCGGTATAAGTCTATGACATAACAGATAAGAATATTTGTGTTATCTTTGGTAGTAAATCATGGTATAACATAATCAAGTCCTAAATTAAATAAACCTTTTTCATTTTGTGTAGGTATATGATGTTTCATTTATTAAATTAATTCCTTAAAGCGCAACAACTACTTGATTTTGAATCAATTCATCCGTTCTTTACTCATGTCCAAACCATCAGAGTATGCTCTTTCTTATTTTACACAAAGCAAATTACATTTGCATTACGAAAGTGGTTGGTGAGAGTGAATCTTTTATTCGGTGTAACAACCACATTTCCATCGCATTTATTTTACTTTCATCCTCTTTCTTACATATTCTCTCTCGCTTTTATATAGTAGCGTTGGAGTAAGCACTCAGCTATGTAGCTGGCCCGTTTGTTGACACGAATATTCGCTACTCAGTAGAATATTGATATTTCTATTTTGAAATTGCATTTGATAAGGTTAAAGTAGATAGGTTACTAGCAAAAAAGAAAAGATTTATTAATAAAATTTTATTTATTAAGTACAAAAATTATACACACACCGATGTAATTTTTTTATTTATATAATACTTGCATCTTATCTACTTTATACGCAATGCGGTTATCGTGTAGATATAGCCCGTATCTGAGGATTTATTAATTTATCTTAAATTAAGCATTCTGGAAACAACATCTAGGTACTATTATCAAGTTCTAATTTTAAACAAGCAATAAATGCAAAACCATTAATACGATGTAATTGTAATCGATTTTTTTAGGTAGGAGTCGTATACATACGAACAATTACGCCATAAACAAATACTGCTCATAAGATATCAGTCATAAAGAAATTGGATTAAAAGAATTAAATATTTTTACATATACTTTCCAGGTCATACATGTACCTCTTAGCCATTACCTATGCATGAACTATATTCGTAGTGTTTTGATCACGCTGAATCGCCATTGACGCAGTTGAAATTTACCGTGGCTTAACAGCTGGTGATTTTTGAATTTCACTCGGTGTTGTCTGCATCAGCGCGGATGAGCCTGAGATACATAAGCTATATAGAGGAGCGTCAATTTGACAATGAGAAAGAGATCAGGCTCAGTCTACAAATTGTGACATCGAGAGAGAGAAGAATAATTGAGTGATGTTAAAATGAGGTGTCCCTGTTTCGAATTTTCGTGATTCTTCAATTCATTTTATAGTATTTACAAGCATCTAGGTAGGTACTTAGTTTATGGTAAGCGGTGCCGGTGACAACGGTGAAAAATTAATGTTTATGGTTATATTGCGAAAGATTGATATATATCAAATATAAATGAAATTAGCAGATGGATGTCATTATTGTTGCGTGATAAATTAATAGTATTGGATTAATGTAGGTATTTGTACCGCGGCAAACAGGTTACTACGTTAATGATTTTCCCCATCAAGAGTACATTTGTTGCATACAATTTGTACTTTCATTATTAAATATAATTTTTCATATCATATTACATCTTATATTTTAAATGTATAAATTCAATATTTCTTGTTGGATTCCAATTTTGTTTAAAAAACACCATATTGGGTGGGCATTATTCATAAACTGACTAATAAACAAACACTATACTAAATATGTATTTAGAATAGTTAAATTTGTTTATATATAAAAATCAATCTATGTCGATAATATTTTTTTTTTAGAAAACTGAATTTGAACGTACCTGTGTTGTTAAAATTATATTGCTATATTAGAACAAGTCTGTAATAAGCACAAAAGTTATTTCAATATGTAGCAAGACTATTCTAATTGTATTAGATTAAGTTTTAAAAATGTTTTTGCTTATCTCTCAACAATTTTATAATGTCATGTTTTTTAATTAGCCAAAAACTAGGTACTTAAGGCTTTAAAGCTGTTTCTCATCGTCGTCAATTTTAAACAGCTATGTGTCATTCCTGCTCACAGCCGCATATAGGAATATTTTGAAACTTTTCTTTATAGTTCAGTTCAACAAACAGGCAGATAGGCCACATGATGGTAAGTGGTCACCGTCGCCTATGAGAGACTAAGTACTGTGAGAATTGTGTTAAAAATATAAATTTATCACAGAAAATGCACCTCCTTACAATTCATAATTGCTACTAACAAAAATGTCGACCAATAGGAAGCCTACCTAAGCTTCTACACATAAAAATATCTTACCCCCTTTTTAACTACATTAACCAATATATTGTATATTGTTGTAATTAACATTTTTCTAACACCTTTCGGAATCCTAAAATTACAATACTTCAAGTAAGAGCTAAAAAAATTATGTACATTAACTTGATCTTTATAATATAAGGCTTTGTTTATAACTAAATCAATGCCCATCTAAACTCTAGTTCGTCCAAAATCTCTTAATACAAAATCTTGTGAGAAAGTTAAGTAACTTTTTTTGAAAAATAGTCTGGATTCTAACTAATAACTAGTAATTATTGCATTCTTTTAAATCAAGCTTGTGTTGCCAGGTGTATGAAAATATAAGAAAGAAGAAATATTAACAATAGTACTTAGTACTTAAGCCACAACTGCCGCGAGTGTCGACAGCGAGAGTATGCTTTCATACAAATATATATAGGTGCGATTATAACATTTTCGTAAAAATTGAAATCTTTCGCAAAATTTAAGAAATTACACCCAGCTGGATATACTATTCAAAATTATTGTTATATCGAAGTCATTATTAGTGGGGCAAGTCATGGTCTCAAAAATCGGCCATGTATGAATCATCAATACTTATATTTTATTAAGCGACAAAACATCTGTCTATGATTTAGGCACAAAAGCGGTATTTTTTTTAAATTTCTGTTCGCATTTCATTATGGGCAACACTTTAAGTTCACGGCATTTTAGCAAAAATTTATTGAGAGAGAGATTTATTGGGTAAAGTTTGTCGCTTAGAATGTATATTTATTGAACGTTGGCTTG
This sequence comes from Agara belti belti, assembly GCA_018245935.1. Taxonomy (NCBI): domain Eukaryota; kingdom Metazoa; phylum Arthropoda; class Insecta; order Lepidoptera; family Hesperiidae; genus Agara; species Agara belti. Next base: position 8,425 of record DWEM01001231.1, on the reverse strand, counting down.
AGCAGCCATTACGTTATTATCGAAGTCCTCTTCGGGCTCGTCGCTCATGTTGAGGTCACGGGTCGGCACGGAGATCAGCACATCATAGTACACTTTCCTGTTCCTTAGGAAAGAGCTCTTGTTATCGAATATCACTGAATCTGTAGATGAGAAATGAAGAAGATCGTGAGTCGCAACAATCGTCAAATACGTGTAAATGTTAAATTGGATGCCATCACCACTGTAAACGTATAGTAACCACCTTTTGAATGTATCTTCTACAAACTTTAATCCTTTTTTATCTGTCCACGCAAATAGAGGTTTAATGTTGCAACACTACTGTAACAACCACTGCAAGCAAGTCTACTACACAATAAATAAGAAAATAAATAAAAGGTTTAGTGTTGCAACACTCGCATTTACGAGTGAGCGGCGTGAGATATGTGTGTAGGCGGGAGTGTTGTGTGCGAGAGGAGCAGTGTGCGAGCGGGACGGGAGATGCGCGACGGGCGGGTGTACTGACAGGTGGCGGGTCCGGCGACGGGCAGCACGCCGATGTCGGGCGGGCCGGCAGCGGCGCGGCGCGGCCCGTGCACCACGCTCTCATCGCCCGACTGCTCGCGCCGCTTGATCACAAACTTTATGTCGTGGCTGTCCACGCCGAACTCCCATCTGCAAGACACGGTACCGTTACTACCTCTCTATAGAAACAACAACAAATTATACTCTAAATAAACAAGTATGAAATTCAGATCTTTTAGAATAATGTATGTTATATGGTGAGCAAAAAATTATATTCTTCGGTAGAAATTAGGCATGAGGGTTTACGAAATTGGAGTGTTTAGGCTGATTAGGTTAGGTGGTAGGAAATATCTCTAAAGTGTTTCTTTGAAATAACCAGCAGGTTCCCAATGGTGCGGTAAACATATTATCATATAAAATATTTATATTCATAAATAAATATGAAATAGTAATACACACTTCAAAACACTCTCCTTCTCAACGCACAAGAGATCTACGACATGAGTTTCACCAGTCTTGATGGTTACCCGCTTGTATTCTTTGTCTTGTTCATTTACGTTCCTCGAGAAGTAACTCTTAGGCACTTTGCCACCCGGTTTCACCTGCAAAATTATTTAGTAACAATTATAAATGTACGAGAAGCATCGCATTGTAGGCGTAGTATATAGCCAACTCAAATCGACCAAATGTATTCTCAACTAACATCAGACAGGAGTTCTCCAAAGAGAAATTATAAAAGCGATAGTTAATGTCAAACTGCGTGAACAGACGACATTTGATGTAAAGACTATCCAGACTTTTCGTACGTTGAAATTTGCGTTTTTAAACGAAGTATTGATTTTAATCAGTTATTAAATGAATAATTTAAGTTGATAAACAATAATGTCGACAATTTCAGCATTTAATTTCAGCAAACATTAGTTTAGTAACGAAAGAGTCACACAGCCTTCATCGAGAAACCCCCGGCCACTGATTTTCAGTATAGTCCTATACACACACACATATAAGTATATATGCGTATACACGCTTACGTACTGGTGTTGCCACTTACAATTAGACTACACTTAGGGTCACCGTTCTCGTCTACCATGGTGCCGCCATAATGAACCGGCAGACGTTCTCTGTCCACCATTTCAAAGACGTGGGGTTGCCATTTCTTAGTGTCCGAACCGTAGATTTTGATCTTTGATATTGTGTATTCGTGCATAAACTTTTTTATGACTGAAAATGCCAAGGAGAATACTTTGGGAGCTGAAACAAAAACACGAAGATTAATGTTGTCCGGCTCGCAAAACCAAATTTACGATTAGATTGCAAACATGCTTTAACCAGTGACTGTAGAAAGACCTTATAAAAATATCTATTACCCGGCATCTTGATTATGTATAAGAGGTATGTTAAATCAAATGTCCTGGTCAAAGGACATAACGAACTATTTTCGCCGCTTGTACTAAAACTGACAAATATAATACAATCTTTAATTACAATTAATATGTTATATTAATGGCTGTATATGAAAAAAACCATCTTACAGCCTACATACTCGTTTTTTTTGCGTCTATATTTAAAAACAAATTACGCCGCAAAATATCCTTGAACTTTAAAATTACAATTACAATCTATTTCTAACATAAAAAACCCAAAAGGTTCTGGAAATAACCCATAATTCGCTGTTCGCTGTCTTCTTAACTTATTCAACCACACTTTTTTACTATCGAATATATAAGTTTTTGTACGCCTGTTGGAAGCAAAATAACGAAATCAACGATCGTGAACGTTGATTACTTTATGTAATATTATTCACCTACATATGTAATGTATAAAATAATACGTATGTACGTATGAATTGAGTTAGCTTTGACCTCAGACACAAACTCATCAAACCAGGGTTGACTATATACTGACTTTAGGTATCAATGGACTGATCTCTTGGACTAGTGGTCAGAGACGACACGGATTCCTATAAATTAAGTCATAGCTTTGATTCTCACCCGGGACAAACATTTGTATGAGAATATAATCTGGGTATAATAAAAATATTTGTGTTTTTATTATATAATACGTAATATATGTATGATTATATTAGCTGTCTGGTAGCAGCAAACAGCCTGTCAGGTCTTCTCGCGATGTTTTCCATGACCGTTATAGAAGTGATACATTATACATTATATATTATATATACGTTATACATTATTAACTTCGTCAAGAATTGGATATCGGTCGAAACTCTCAAAGTGTTAAATGTAAAGTTAATTTAAATCTGAGGTCGTTATTGAATGGTTATAATAGAATAATTTGGATATCCTTGCACCGGGTAAAGCTGAGTTCACACAATGGTCTCGTTCGAGTGCCACAGATAAAGTTGCGATTTAGTAAAGTAGCAGCGGAAGATGTTCGCTTTAGATCATATTTCATTTACTTAAATATACAATTTAATTAACAACTCAAAGTGTAACTGGTTTTAGATAACAATACAATTAAATTGACTGCGAGCACGGTCTGATAAGTTAATTTACCATTCACTATGAAACAGGTTTTGAGTATTTCTGGGTAGTTCGCTTCGTAGATTTGCAGTAGAGTGAACACCATCTCCGCGGCTGGCTTCCACGCGTACTGTCTGATGTTGAATCCTTCCAGGTCGAATAGAACTGTAATCTGGAATTGTAGAGATGAATCATTTTGGTTCAATACAAGAATTTATATTTATGATTAACTGAAACTCTTACGTCCCAAGTGGAACGTGCACATCCAGCTGTTGCTGGACGACGCAAGCGTACTGCCCCACGCTGCTCAACTGTAAATTACTAGCCAATCTGATTGTTATGTCTTTAAGGCGACTAAGTTCAACGAAGTTACCTAACTATAACAATGGGGACTGATTTGATTGCTTAACGTGGCCTCTGGAGCACGGAAACGCTTGTGAAATTTTGCCATTAGCGGTTACTTATCCAAGTGTCAAAGCGAGGCTGGTGTCGTAGTTAGCTTTCAGATCGTTTGCAATCGCCAACCGCATTGGAGCTACCCACGGCCCAGATTGTTTTTTATTTACTAACACTGAATGATGCATAAGCGTTTTTATGTATTTTGTTATAAGGAAATAGATCTGCCAGATTCGGTTCGGACAGAGGAAGCAGTGGGAGGTACCCATGGATATGGACATGATGCTTCCAACTGAATAGTCTGATGTTGGGCAGTTAGTAACAGCGTGAGGGGAGACTGGGCATAACAGTACCTTCAACGCAGCTGGTCCATGTGTGACGGCCTGCTCCCTACCGGTGGCGAGGTAGCCTTCCAAATGCCGCAAGATCATTCGGATAACATCTGTCCTCGTGACGGAATGCAACAGACCCCACACGTCCAAACCGACGAAAGGGACGATCACGACTGGAAATTAAATGCAATTGTGCTAATTAGCTAATCTATTAATAGGTACAATGAAAACTTTGTATTTATAAGCTACGGTCGCACAGAGAGTTGTGTTTCGATGTGTTTCGAGGTAGTTTTAGTTTAGTGTCTTTCCCATGTCATAAATGTAATTAAAGGAAATGTTAAAAACGAGAATTACGTTATGTTATAGTTGAGCTTTTGTTAGTCCTATACTGAGCACACGAGGCAGCTTAAAGTGTGTAATATAAAACTATTGTCGTCTGCTTTCATGTTCTTTCATCATCTGGTTTAGAGGTTACCATATTTTCGTCGAAAACTTTGCGTCTGAAATGTTCTTGTTGTTCTGTTTCTGGACTGGGATATATACAGTAGGAATATTTGAATATTAGCTTACACGGCGAGCCTTCTTTATCGAATCCCGTGCTGCCGCTGGGAAAATGCATCTCCAGGACTTCAGGGGCTTTCCATGTCGCTAAATTTGTATCTATTGCCCACTTTTCTCGCCACTTCATTGACTGAAAATAAATGATATACCTATAACATATCCAAACGGCGTATTTTACTGGAATAATTTTTATTCAAACCTTTGATCTAATAAAATACAATGTTATACGATTTATTTTACCTATTTATGTACCAAAATAATATAAGCAGATTACAAGTTATCTTAAATTATAAGGCTGAGACTATAGACAAAATTTCCGCATGACAACTTCACCGCGGAAGCCTACGGAATACAAAATATAAGGCAAGACAGTGGTCTAATTGATATAATCGTATTTATACATATAATTAATACAAATGCATATAATATTACAACATCGTATTAGTCTTAGCGTCAAAAAAACTTAAAAGATTCAAACATTAAAAACTTAAAATAGTAGCATCATTTATATATAGTGGATCGTTGAACATAATATCTTTAGCTCATAATACATACTTCGTTGGATTTAAAAAAAAATCATTAAATCTCATTAACGCATATTGTGTTCTATTTATTTAGGAGTCAAAACAAAAACTCGTTCAGTTTTGTTGATATATAAAATTTATCTATAGTTAGCACATACCTCTCTCAACATTTTCTCGGCCGCTTCTGGGTCCCATTGGCGCGCTGAATATGAAAAGAGAATTTAATGTAATCAATATGCTTACTTAAATAAATATGCAAAGAAAAAATTAAATTTATCAACAATATTCCTTGGTAAATTTTCCGATTTAGGTATATCACAAAAGATATTTCATTATTTCGTGAATATGTGCGTATAATAATTAATTACTAAGCACCTCAAGCCACACATAAGTATCTAGTTTTTTTTTTTTCGGTACTATTTATTTTTTATCATTTTCAATTTAATCAACTACCATAATTCACCTGAGGAAATACATATTTTTGCTGCTGTGATCAGCAGTGATCGTCCTTGCATTGTCATAGCTTGAAAGGCTATCGTCGACAAATAAAAACAAACAAATATTCTTTCTATGAATAATCATCGCGCACATAAATATGTTTCCCTTAATATTGTTACAAATTAAATGTATACATAGAAGAAATAATTGGAAGTACCTCTCAGCCACCGGAGTAGAAAATGATCGTTGTGTTCTGGCTTCAGTATGTCCTTTACGCTCCTTCGGAACTGGAACAACGTAGCAACAATTAAGTACACTTAAATGGATAATTAAATAGACCTACTTTAGGTATTGCGTGATTCTATTTAAATCATCATTATGCGCATACATTATTTGAGGTTTACGTTTAATAATAATACAATAATTTTGCAAATGGCTGAGTACGATACGAATTTAAAGTCTGTCTAATAATATATTGCACAGTTATTTCAAATATTTATCACAGATTTTATAAATCCTCGTGTAAATATTTAATATTTACGTCGACATATAAGGAAAAATACCCACTCGACCACGCGTACTTTTTGGATAACGATATGAACCTACTTTGAAATTAGTAGCCTAGCAATAATATTGATTTATTAAACGAAAACGTCTCCAATGCTTTCAAAGTCACATTTACTTTGACTTACGGGAATACATACGGGAATCTATCAATATACCGTGTTGTGGGAAAGAAATCATTTTTTTATATTCAATATTTTATTTTAACAAATAATCATGGCCGAAGGGGATAATATATCTACGTTCAGTGCGGAAGGAGGTCAGGATACTGTGGGTTTGCCCAGAATCGTAATGGTCACAGAAGGGTCTGATACATCAGCATCATCCCCGTCGTCCACATCTCCCTCTGAAGACAACTGGGCGGACCTGATTAAATCGTCGGAAATACCTCCAGAATACTGGCACATACAGAAGCTCGTTAAGTACATGAAAGCTGGTAATCAGACGGCGACGATGGTGGCGTTATCGTGTTTGAAAGACCACGACCTTACCGTTGAAGTCAATCAGCGAGCAATACAGGAGATCGGCGGTTTGGAACTGCTAGTGAACCTGTTAGAAACCAGAGATTTGTGTTGCATTTTGGGCGGTCTCGCTGTGCTAAAAGACATAACACCTAATATTGAAATAAGAAAAAAAGTGACGGACTTAGGAGCGATACCCCTTTTAGTGAGCCTGTTATCAGACCCCGCTAGGGATGTACAAATTCTTGCAGCAGAGACTATCGCCAATTTGGGAAGAATTCGAAAGAGCCGAAAGTTCTGTAGAAGGTTCGGTGGGATCCCGAAGTTAATAGACTTATTGGATATTAAAGAAAGGTAAACAGCTATTGATTTTTGCTTACTACATCAAAAAATTTGTTTTTACAGTAAGTCAATGCGGCTTTTCGTGACTATTGTTAAGTCATTATCATGCTCTGACTTATTATAATCATTAATGTTAAATTAATTCAAATAACATTTATTTCGACTCTAAATGGTAGTCAATTATAATAATGTTTTTATATATCTGATAAAATAATAATAACAGGTAAAATTACAGCGTAGCATAAAATGAACGCTATGGGTAAATAATAATGTAGTAAAAAATTATCAAATTATACATTAAGTTTTTGAATGATTAACATTTATTATACAAAGAAATAATTCTTATAACTTAGATATTTGGTGACATCGCGCGAAGAATTGCATGAAGATGAACTACAGTTTTTAGACATCACTCGCGCTGGAGCCAAAGCGCTCTGGTCCATGTCGTCATCGCAGAGAAATCGCGAAGCCATGAGAAAGTACGGCATGATTCCTTTGATAGCAAGAGTGCTCAAGACCATACACCTTGACGTAGCCGTTCCGGCACTCGGCTTGCTGCAAATGTGCGCTAATGAAACTTCTTTTCAACTGGCCATACAGACGGAAAAGATGGTCGATGATCTGATCAAGCATTTAGGCAACGAGGATAAGGATTTGAAGGTTTGTACAACTCTACGTACTTATACAGGGCGTGGTCATTTGTTTTCCTAGTTTCCATTGGTCTGGTCGTGACTCACACTGAGCATTGAGCACTAATATTTGTGTAATGAACACACACTCGGTCTTAATTTGGGATCCGATATCTGTCTGTGAAGTTGTCCTAGATATTATAATTGTCTCTCACGACTCGTGTTTTCAGACTTATTGCAGTCTGGCTATATACAAGTGTGCAAGTGATTCGATAACAAGAGACATGATAAGGGAGGCCGGGGGATTGGAACTGCTCGTAGAAGCAGCTCAAGATTCCACTAATAGGCCGAATAAACCTCTGCTGGCTGCTGTCACCGGCGCCCTGTGGAAATGCGCCAATAGTGATCACAGCGTGAAACGATTGGACAGTCTGGGAGCCGTTCCAATCCTGGTCAGGCTGCTCGATGACGAGAACGATGGAGTTTTGACAAATGTGGCCGGTGCGCTGGCCGAATGCGCCAAGTATCCGCCCAATCGCGATAAGATTAGGAGCTCCGGAGGCATTCCAATGTTAAGTACGCGTATTATCTGTATATGTATTTTATCAACAATCAAACATATTAATTGTTATTTCTCTATGTAGATGTTTAATACTATTTCACAGTACAGTAATTAATTGCAGATGTTAATAAGACAATGAAATAATGAAATTAGAAAAATTAGAAATGTAAATGCTGGTATCAATTTCCATTTCAGTACATCATCTCAACAATACCTATAAACCGCTACTCGAAAATGTACCGCTTGTGTTAATGGAATGCGCTAAAGAGCCAAACTGCATGTCTGAGATTGACGAACTGGACGGAGTAAGGCTTGTTTGGTCCTTACTTAAGAATGACTCGAAGAAGGTGCAGACCAACGCCGCTCTGGCGCTCAGTCCTTGCGTGCAGAACGCCGCAGATTCTGGTGAAATGGTCAGGTCGTTTGTCGGAGCGTTGGAACTAACCGTGGACTTGCTGGATTCAGATGACCATAACGTACTGTCGGCAGTGTGCGCGGCAATCGCGACAATCGCGAGGGATCACGAGAATTTGGCCGTGATATCCGATCATGGGGTTGTGGCTAAGCTCTCTAAGCTTGGTAAGATTCATCGAATAAGCGAATCATCCCCATTTCTTGTAATGAAAACTACG
>DWEM01001230.1:0-15004 GCA_018245935.1 Agara belti belti | reverse complement strand
AGAGTATTCGTTAAGTTGTTAATATTATTCGGCTATATATGAAATGCTACAGATAGTTTGGCATATTATCGAAATTATTTATATGCTACATCACTGTTTCATCACCCAGGTCAGAGGTGATGAGATAGACACAGATGAATTGATGAGCAAATATATTTAAAAACTGACGACTGATCCAGAGATCAACGCAAAGCAGAAACCGCTAAACCTAGAATCTGGAAATTTTGCTCGCAAGTTTTTTATAATACGTAAGTGTGAGCATTAAGGAAGGAATTTTGAAAACCCCACCCCTAACGATATAAAATAGGGGTTGAAAGTTTCTGTGAAGATTCGTCGTAGAAGCTTTAGATTTATTGGTTGTTGAAAATTTGATTTCGGCGCGAGCAAAAGCTCGTAACGTTATAAAGAGAAAACAATGTACATATAAATTCATATTAACAACAATAATAATACATGCGGACAATTCCACACACGGCTCTCTGATACCAAGTTAGGTTAGTTATAGCTGATAAACATACATACAATATAGTATTTATATAGATATTTTTATTACACCTACACACGGAACAAACAAATGTGCTCATCACACAAATGTTAGTTTAGATGGAAATCGAACCCACGACTACCAGTTTTGCAGTCTCTAACCACACGACTACGAGGCCAGTCAAAGCAATAGTTACATGAAAATGGGGTTTACGATTGTGCGGAATACGATCACTGTGAACGAGTCGTGACCCGGCTCGGCTTTACATGGGTTTCTGGAATCGGACCCGTTAAAATCGCTAATAGCCCGGGAGACTTCGTAATTCGTATTGTATCGATGTAACCGTACACCTGTTAATTATTTAGTTTGCTTTATGAACGATTAGAAAAATATTTAGCGTTCGACTATCGACTGGCCTCGTGGTCGAGTGGTTAGAGACCCTAACTGCAAAACCGGAGGTCGTGGGTTCGATTCCCACCCGGGACAAAATTTGTCTGTTCTGTGTCTGGGTGTAATAAAAATATCTATATAAGTAATATATCGTATGTATATATGTATGCATTAAATTGCCTAATTTGGAATCGGATAGCCGTGTGTGGAATTGTCCCTAGATATTATTATTATTATTATAATTATATCACATATCAATTACATACAAATACGTACCTATATTCTCTATACAATTTGTCGTGTTCATTCAAAATTTTCGTTTTTTCTTCGGCACTGATGACTTCGGTGGAGTGCCTTAATGTATTCAATTTTGCGTCCAGTGTATCTATTTTTGATTTGACTTCTTCAATCTGCGACCGAGCGAAGTCGGTTTTGGGAGTCGACGTTAAAATTTTTAGTTTAGTTTCGGCGATCTTTAAAGCGTTAGCCGCGTTTGTTATGTCTTCGGTGAGAGATTTTATTTTAGTGTCGTAATCTGAACGTTTGGACAAAACCGTGGTTAATAATAATAATAATATCTTACCCTATCCTCATCAAATCGGACAGAACCATCTCGTTCCAATCTAGACGAACCTTTGCTACGGAAACCAGACGTTTATTTCTACGAAATACATATAAAAAACAATTCAGAATTATTAGATCAATCCAAATTTTGGTTTGTACGGCGTACACGTTTTAAACATTAAAGTTCTGTTCACCATTATTTATTGGTTAGACTAAGTTTATCATTATTTACTTTAAAAAAAATTTAAATCCGATATAATATTATAGTTTTTTCTATTTAATTTAATATAATGCCTATAGATAATTTTACATCCAGATATTATCTCTTAATCATTTCAAACAGTACGAATGTAATATTAATTAAGTAACCAACTCAACCATAGTCATATACCGCGCTGCCACTATGTAAAGTGATAGATGGTTAATTTTAATCGCCTTAAGCGGATCCAAAACATTTTGTCGTACCACCCAATAATAATAACCAGAATGTTCTATTGATTTCTCGTTTAACATCACCTACAGAACATGAAAATACTATGTGAAAATTTGTCAATACTACTTCACTATTGGGCGGATATTAAATCAACATACGATCAAGTCCACGTAAGAAAAAAATGGTAAACACTTTCTTTACGAACCTTCCACTTCACTGCAACCATCATCAGCATCAGTTTGTATGGCAACATACACTTTTTGTTTACCGTACAATTTACACCTTATTTTACCGGACTCGCTCAAGGAATCCAGCGCTTTCTGAACCGCGGACTTTGTGAATGATCCTCGTAAATTAACAGTTATATCAGCACATGAATAAGGTCGATTTGTGTCGGTTAAGTATTTTAAAACTTTGTCACTAGCCATTTTGGAGACTCCACATAAATTTTGACACGTACAGAATATAATTCGAACAGTTCCGTATTTGGCGCTAAAATTTATGATTACAAACGAGACAGAGGTATTTGTTCATACATCCAAATTCTAATTGTTACGTCGTCCTGTCCTTTTTCATAATAAAAACTATAACAAATTGTAGATAATAAATTAATTTTTTAAATTACTTTTTTTGTCCCAAAGTGAACGGCAGTCAATTTGGCAACCAATATATACCTAACGTTTGGTATAAGTACCGCCAAAATGTATAGTACAATTATAACTAATGGCTCTTATATTATATTTTGTGGATACAGAATTTTTAAGTATATCATATTTTACTAATTTGGTTAAATACCTGTACGAAAATAACATTTTATGATATCTAAATTCACATATGGATAACATTAAAATACCGCGCGAATTCAATCGGAAATAAAACAGAGAAAATTATATGAGCAAAACCAGATTTGACATTTAACCATCTTTATTGAATAAATTTGTGTAAATTAGCAACACCTGCAATATTAATGAGTTCACAATAATTTAATTATTTTCAAAAACGACAGGGCATGTACCAACCGAGCAGACTGAGGAAATTAAACTAAAGCACTTTATAAACAAGTTTCGTATCGGGATTAGAAATTTATAAAAAATAATAAATTTATGTCAACGAATTCAAGGTTACACAGGTTCGTGATGGCAACATCACGTTGTGACTTGTCTTGCACACGTAATCCTTCATCCTACAAAATATAACTAGACTAGCTAATATTCGCGGCTTCGCTCATATGATCAAAATAATTTATTTGGTTCACACGTCATACTTTTATTTTGCCCGTAACGCCATCTATAGCGCTTACTTGATAAAAACGTGTTTTTACGTGGAAATGAGATATTTTTCCTTGAAAAAAGTAGCCTATGTCAACTACATCCATACAAAAAATCATATCGAGCATTTCACTATGCTGCAATATTCACCGTATAATTTAACATGGCAACATTTTAGCCCGAATACTTTTTATTTGTCAGTTGGGGTATCCATATTACTGAATATTTTTTCCGAACCCAGGGACGAGACGCGACACCATATCTAGAGAGAAACCGTGTCGGACGTGACGCTATTGACTCGGCTGCCGCGCTCACTGACATGGGCAAGTATCTGTTCAGGGAGCGTCGGCTACCTGTGTACGATATTGCTGTCGCTATAACCAAGTGAGTACCGTAAATTAGTCATTTAATCTTTTTAATTCGCCACCAGTTGAGTTTTATTATATTCTGTAATGGTAACATTAATAATGATTGACATATCAATAAATGAATCGGTAACTAGTAACTACCTATTCGTTATCTATTATTTGTTTTGTATCCAGCCAGCAAGTTTAATGTAGTCGTTGAACTAAGTGGGTTTTTATATTGTCCTTTATATATTCGATATTTGAAAATAAATACAAAAGAATTTTTATTAATCAAATAACAAAAAGTGTTACATTAAAATGTTGTCATAGGTATTATGTAGCATTACCTATTTGCCAAATAACAATACAAACAACGTGCAGATAAATTTATTCTAGATAAAACAGCTGATAACATTTAAAATTAAAATGCTCATTTCCTATGCATAGATTCAGGTCCCATTATATAAAAAAACTACTCTCAAATCATGTGATTACATTATGTCCATTAATTTTAATGCCTGACAAGAATAGAATATTTAAATTGCCATTGAACACGCGTAAGAACAGTTTTATGTAAAGCAGCCATTACCATTGCAATCTTACAACATGTCAGACTCGTGTCGAGGCTTTTTGTGGCAACATTTTTTTTAAAATAAATGTCGCTGCAATTATTACCAAAATATAACTCATTATTTTTAATCTATCTAAAATAAATTCTATGTTTGTTTTAAATTGAATTATTTTATAAATAATGACGATTTAAATATTTTTTCACATTGTTACTATAAAGGATCAATAAGGTAAGGATGTAAGTATATCTTTATTTCCTTTCTATTAATTTGGCGCCATTATTCCAAGATTTATTGTCGGTAACATTTTGATTTCTTTTTTCTTCAAAATTCACACGTTGATAAATGGAAATTTGGTGACGGTCTGGTTGAAACATGAGACCCAAAAGACAATTTTACCAACAGGTACGACATGTGCCGACGACGAAAGGGTGGTCGCTGTACAAAAGGCACCGCTGGTAAATTAACTTCAAGCAAACTTTATAGCATTGCGAGTGGTTTTGACGTACTCGGCATTAACAAAGGCTTTCGAGTGAAATAATAATTCGGCTTGTTTTTTTTTTAATATTACAAGGTAAAGGATTTGGTAATGGCGCTGAATAAGTTAGTTTTATCAAAGCCTATTTTATTCAGAACAAAATCCATTATAAGTTAAAAAAAGCCATGCAATTAACGTACACCAAAGAGAACGGATTTATTGAATGAAATTGGCATTGATTTCCAGATAATTGAAACACAATCCGATAGTTGTTTGCACAAAGTATTATCTACGTATTACGAAGAACACTCGCGATGTTTGAAATGTCATTGATTTATAATCAAGGTAATTTGTACGTGACCAAGCGAACTCAAAGATTCGAGTTTTGGTCACAACGAGCGGTCATCCTAAGGTCACATATACCTGACGGGGATCGTTGAAGGTCGAAAGGGTTATGCAATTTATTGAGTTTGATATATTTCCGTGGTTTCCAGACTAGACATGTGCAGGAGACAATACGCGAACGATGCGTGCAATAGGGGGACAGCAGGTAGGCGTGTTTCGAAGATATAGCTCCTATGTAACCATGAGCACGCCTATACTCGTACTTTCATATGTCCCTCACTTTTACACCACGGGGACCGTCCATGATAAGCGTAGCAAAATCCTTAACAGTATTAAAAAAACAACTCCCCCTTTCCTTATTACGATATTCCTCCTTTATCGAGCTTATAACAAAAAACGTCAATGTGTGCAGTGTTTTACATTTGTACTCGTATATTGTACCTACTCAAATGTATTGATTGGAAATCTTCAACAAACTCTCCGTTGTGTACAAGCCTTTCACGTTCCATTCTTGAACACGAGGTCTGGCCTGCCCCACTGCTGCTTCGGTGTGGTTTGGCGGAGACACAAGTCAGTGTCCATCCTATTTATTGGATTGATCCTGAAGGTAATAAGCGACACAGACGACCCATTTCCCCGTTGTTCCGTACCATTGTATAGCAGTGTCTTTCCTCGCCACCATCACACATGCATACGTATATGGACGGTCCCGTTTGTCACATTGGGATCATACCCATCCAAATTTACCCACACCCGAATCCGTGATCTCATTAGCACCTTGTGAATAATATTCTGTCTTTCCGCAGTCGTTCTCTTCTAGAAACCTCTAGAAACCTGTCATGTATATAAGTTGAACATGTTTCCACTGTATGTAGTATAGTCATCTACCTTCTATAGCATTTCTGCGTAAGTCATCATCGGATCATCGAATATACACATGTAAACCACTTATAATTAATATTTCAAAACAATAGCATGCAATAGGTAGGTGTAACTTAGCTTATCGTTGCTTATAATTGCAAATTGTGATTATACACTGTCAAATGAGGCGTTAACATTTAGCCGTTGTTAAATTTATACAGATCGTATTTTACATTAAGTGCCGTAAGTCAATATGAGCGGCTATTTATTACGAAATAATGATTGGCTTCTTGCGCTGAACCTTTCAAAAGATCACGGCACATCTTCCAGTGCTTAACAAGAAAGTTGCGTAAGGTCATTAAGGGACCTGTTGGCCCTACCTTACTTAAATGACACGAGGACGTCGTAAATTAACTAAGTACCCGTTACTTTACATGTATAACAGAAACTTAATATCAGCCTAAAGATCAACGTAATGCTTCACTTGCCTCATTTGAATATAAGTGACATTAGAATATTGCAGAGATTGGACGTTGGTATCGTTGCACAATTTTAAAAAGTATAAATGTCAAAAAAGCGAAGCAACTTTGTTTTTACAGCCGCTTATATTTTATTTGCAATTTACGATTCTTAACTTTCTTACAACATTCAGTTATAGGTTTATTTGTTATATAATTAATTTTAATTGGTAATCGGTACATTAAATAATGCATGTTGCAAATATCTTATTAATCTATACAGCATAATGAGAAAATGGCATGCTTTCAATATTTAAAACTAATAAAACAATAAAGGTAAATTGTTTCCTAGTAGTTTTAATACTAACCTCTATCTATAAGTAAATATATTTATGAGTTTCTTATGTTATGGGCACATACTAATAGTTTACACACGCTTTACTTGCTTTGATTAGACCAAAAGTAGACAGAGAAAACAATACCTGTAAGCAAAAAAGGTTCTTAGATTCGTGTAACTATTTGAAATTCGAACGTATCAATCTGAAAGAAACAGATATACGCTATCAAAGTGACAATTATGTAAATAGTTGTGCGTCTGTTTCGCACATTATAGTTTATCATAAATAAGTCAAAATCGTAAATCCTTTTGGTTTTATCAAGGTTTGCATGCCAATTTGCAGCATCAACATTATATTTAGCATACCGTGTATTATATTTCGATCGCATTACGTAAGTATTATTAACGAACCAGATTCATTTGTAAGTACCTACATTATTACATAATTATTTAATCGTTTTCTCATTATACTCATCGTATATCCATCGTTAATCTAGATTCCTAGAGATCCTTTGCGCATTCCTTTCCTTCATGTATATTTTTCTACAAATATTACAATTGTATGTTAATTTTTTACTAGTGTCAATTTTGTTTATTTTTATTTTTTCATATGTACCATTTAGTATTTCTTTCCATCGATTATAACAAATACAGCCGTCCAATTTCATCAGCTTATAATTTCTTTTACAACCAGATAATTTTTTTTATTTATTATTGACGTTTATTTCCTTTTATCGTGAATTAACACAATGTTTTAACAATTTATTGGAACGTAGGGTTCGCGTACGTGGGAGGGGCGTGCGTGGTCAACAAGAGGCTAGAAAAGGTCAACTCGGTCGCTATTATCGAGGACACCGGTGGTTTCTCTGGCATTATCGTGGCTGCGCACGAAGTGGGCCATTTGTAAGTTATGGTTTATTAAAAAAAAACCTTGGAATTTTTAACCAAAAAAAAAAAACAAAATTTAATACTATAAAAAAACTTTATGCGAAAATTGTAAAAATAATAATAACAACATTAAATTACTCTCATTTACAACTATATTTTATTTTGTTAAGATTTCAAGTTCGTTTATTATGATTTTTTTTTTCAGTACATTTGTTGTCAATCTGTTTCTGCCTTAATGTTTCGAGTTGTGTACAATGTATACTATCACGGACGAATTGAACTAAAAATCCACAGGCTAGGAGCAGTACACGACGGCAGTCCCCCACCATCGTACCTCGGAGGCCCGGGCGCTGAAAAGTGCAGATGGGAGGATGGTTTCATCATGTCCGATCTAAGACATACCGAGAAGGGATTTCGATGGTCACCCTGTAGCGTTCAGAGCTTCCATCACTTTTTAAAGTTAGTACAGATTCTATACACTTATGTCTGTTTGAGTGTAGCATTGTGAACGGTCTAAGACAGTGTTTCTCAAACGTGTCCCTTCGTGGCCCGCTTAATACTTTAAAACCAAAGCTGGTTCCATTAGGTAAAATAATACACATTTATTAATAGTAAAAAGGTTTTATTACTACTACATACTTTGGTGTAGTCTAGTTAGTTACTAAATTTCAGTGTGAAGTATGGTGCTGCTTATTATTTTTAAAACAGGGTGGGAATGTTGCGAGCCGGCGTTTTATTTTGATGGGCCAGTACCGGGTCGCGACTAATTGAACTGACTAACTAAAACGATTGTGACTAACTAACTAAAATGATTGTGACACATTCCAGTGGCGACACCGCGACCTGCCTGTACAACTCGCCGCACGAGGACGACTCACTGCCCCGCGTGTTGCCAGGCCGCCTGCTCACGCTTGACGCTCAGTGCCGGAAAGATAGAGGGACAAGGTGGGATTCATAATGTCAAATCACGAATCGATGTGACTCGTTTCTACCTATTAAATTCGATGTCGTGTTGTGTTTCGATTGAAATGAAACCAGCAAATTCCTTTTCGGTGGATAGCGAGTGTTCGTGTTTTCGTGGTGCAAATAAAAATTCGGCGGCAAATTTAGGCGGGAACGATCACAGAGTAATAAACGGTAGACGCTTGCGGTCCATGCTCTTTCTGTCGCTGTTTGCTGCAATTCACATTTTTCATTTTATTAAAAAAAAAACATTTAATTTATAATAATATACAAAACTTATAAATTTTAATATATAAAAGTTGCCATCAACACCCTAAGAACAACACCAAAATAATTTTAGCTAATAGCAAAATGATCTTGGGTTCACTGTGGTGAAGACACAATACCAACGCGAATTCTTCGAAGAATATAAAAAAAAATTAAGGAAAATATAATTGGAAATTTACTTAACAGTCTCTTTAGTCCGGCCGGCGTACTTTATACGTAAAGGTCTTAATTCCATAATACTTAAATAATGTTCTAAAAAATATTGTAATTTATTAAAATGTTCTTTCTTTTTATCCTAATACACGTTTTTACACTTATAATATTTGTATTATATGAGAAATATTAACGATGTTATCGGTGTATTGCAGCGCGTGTTTCAAGGACGAGCGCGTGTGCGCGCAGCTGTTCTGCTTCGATGCGGCGAGCGGCTACTGCGTGGCGTACCGGCCCGCCGCCGAGGGCTCGCCGTGCGGCGACGGACAGGTATCCCCCGCACAAGCAGTGTTTAGTGTATTATGCCTGCATACAACCAACAGTATTCATACAACTGTCATAAAATGAAGCTAAATAAGTATACATTTGATAAGGTATCTTCATGTATAGGAATTAATCCGCCAAAACCAACAGAAGGTAAGTGTATTACACCCTTGATAGAAGTAATTAGATAGATTGTATTATTTCTTTTTATCTCAATGGTTAGACGATAAGGAATCCTCGCTATATGCCCCTTCATATCATGTCTTCTGCAATTTGATGCAAAAAATCTATGTCTACAGACATCTTCATATGAATTTGGACGCGGGCAGAAAGAATAAAGTACAAACTACATTTTGGACATTTGCTCTTAAGTTTCCAAAGATTGATGATCATAAAGGGCAACCGTTATGATGTAGCAACATTTACAATATCTAAAAGAAATCCAAGCGAATCATGTATTAATCATTTATATCGAATGATATTCCAGTATTGCATAAACGGTCGGTGTATAACCGAACACGAGAACATAATACCGGACTACTCCCAACACACGCCCAGCTACGTGCGCCCGGAGACCAGCCCCTTCTTCGGGAATATCACGAGGTGCGTAAAAGGAACAAGTGAATTTTAATTAGGCATCGATTTAAATATCTCTGATTAAAAATTAAAATTGAGGAAGTCTGGGCTTTTCGTAAATACATAACGATATTTCAATTGTGATACATTTGTAGCTCAATTGGAGTTCAGCGCCTAATAATTTAGGTACATTACAAATACAGGTTCTTTTATTCGAGTACAATACTTAAATTATCCTTGTAATACTCGAATTATATGTGAAATATTGTAATCATAATAAGGAAAACAATTATCAGTAGACATGTTTAGAATGTTAAGTAAACTTTTACAATGGTTTAAATACATTTTTGTTTTAAGATGTCCACTATGGTATTAAATAGCAGTTAGAATAAGAGCAATCCTATAATTCTTGCTTCAAATGCACAAAAACAATTCTTAAAATCACTCCACAAACTGTCGCACACAATGTGGTATTGGTATATCATGTTGAAGTCAGTGTGTGTAGATATTTGAACAATGAATGCTATATATTAATATATTATTTTTTTAAATAACATAACGCAGTTACGAAGATCAAACACAGCCATACGTTGCTAGCACGTCAGCGGCTCCTATTACATACGAACAAAAGTACTACTCAAATCAAAAGATTAAAAACGCGGAACATACTTCAACAACATCTACAACTACAACAACTACAACAACGACAACACCCTCAACAACAACATCAACAACGACCACTTCTACTACTCCTTCAAGTACGACAGAGAACTGGTTCAAATATTATTACTATACCACAAAAAAACCAGTGGTATTTACAGAGAAATCCACAGAACTGACTCAATCATCGAGCAGCACAAGTTATCCACCGTCCGTCAACAAATATTCCATATCAACAACAAAAAGCCCGTACAATTTCAATGATTTCACGACAAAACCCACTACAGCCGTCGCCGTGTCTGAACCTAAGCGAGGTTTTTACAGCAAAGACGAATTAGATACGTACTTCCGAGGAACCACAAAAAGCCCATATCAAGACAAAGGGATCAAATCTGTTTTCAAGATAGGA
Source organism: Agara belti belti (assembly GCA_018245935.1). Taxonomy (NCBI): domain Eukaryota; kingdom Metazoa; phylum Arthropoda; class Insecta; order Lepidoptera; family Hesperiidae; genus Agara; species Agara belti. The sequence continues at coordinate 4,230 of DWEM01001230.1, read as the reverse complement.
ACGTACTACTCCCAAGCCAAATCGTCAGACAACTCTATAAGACCTGATGCAAATTCGCAGCAAGTTCAAATAGAGCCAGCCAGACTGGTGTTCTCTTTCCAAAGGAATCTGACCAGTGGGGAGCTCGTACGAACATAGATGTGCCAAATTACTCTCATTGGTAAGATATTCAGAATGGATTTGAGCATTGAAGTCATTCTGTCGTCGCCTCATATGGATGTCTCATACCTTCTACATCGCGGCCACATACTCTCTCTGTTTACATGCATTCTTTCTTACCATAGGTGTTTAGCATAGTGTGGTTGCAACCTTTTTATATAACAGAATAATACTTAGAGAAATATGCTGCTGATCTGTCATCACTCCAAAAATATAAAGACTCCTTTATGCAGACGTCATGATTAAAGATTTTTTCTTTAATACTTCATTAAATCTCTTTTTAAAGATTGCAACTACATACGTTCAACGATCATATGTATATAAAATACATATCCATACCCACTTCACACCTTTCTTCGTATTGAAAACATCATTTATGTGATGACATACAAACGTATAATAAGCCCTGTATGTACGTAATTTTAGTAATTGTCAATAACATTGTTATATAGTTGTTTGTTACTTTCTTGAGCATGGTACTTCTAGAATCTAACGTATTTTCTGTATGATATCGATAATTGTATTCAAATCTTGTAAGTAGATTTCACTCTGTGATAATATTGATCTAAAACTATACTCGCATGGATTAGAGTAGATAAAATAATATGAGTATTACTTAATAATATTCATACGCACTTACACTAAACAGTCACGTGTAGTACGCGCATGTTTTTTTACGAAATAGTATAAGGTCACCATTGAACATTAATTATTACATCTCACTTTTAATCAAACACTTTTCCAAGATTCCAATAATTCATCTAACTACTTCAAAACCCAGTGAAATGTCAATCAATCACAAAATTCACAGAACGTTTAAAATATCATAAATAATTTTGCAACATTCTACCTATTTACTTACTAAAAGCAAAAAGCTCTTATTTTTATTGACCTAAAACCAATTTTAGAAAAAATTGCTACATATATGATACGAATTAAAATCTTTTTCTATGTTGACAGTAGCCGCCACTAGCGATACGAGCGGGGTCAAAACTGAAGACTGCATAATTGGGAGGGTGCTAAGGTACCAACATGTCGCCAGGTCGCAGACCGCGCAATTCCTAGCCTCAAACTTCCCTACAGATTGTGAAATGTGCGCACATGCCAAATAATGTGTGAATATTACTCCTGTAATTCTGAATGTAATATTATTTATAAAACTCTATGTGATATTCATGTTTGTATATAATAATTCAATAATGAACAAAATATTTGTATGTGTAATAATAATTATAGCGAATAAAACAGCCCTTACAATGATATTGTTCACAACAAATATGTAGTAAATATCGTAAATGGTAATATAATTCGTCAAACAATATTCGAATATTAATGGAGTAATATTCAATATTGAGCGGGTAATATGGGGATGTGCGCGCGCGTGTGTGTAAAATGTGTCTGAAGACAAAACTGTATAGTGTCAGACACAGTTCTGTGAGTGATATTACAATGTGATTGTGTTACTATTAATGAACTATAAATACGCTAGGATATAATTTTGTATAAATGACGATCAAACTCCTAATCAACAAGAATTTGAAAAGAAATTCCGTTTGGTTTTGGAATTATATTAGAAATACTCCTTAGTCTATGGATTCTGTTCTAAACGGTTGTATAAATAGCATTGTTCTAAGGTAAATGAAACTGCCAAGAAGTGCCTTTTTATAAAAAATAATTATTAAGATACAACAAGGTAAGGCTTTATTTTATTTTATGTTTTCAACTGATTACAGCGACTGGTTCGCAGCCTTCTGAACAATTAGTAATACTTATTTTATATTCTAAGTTCATAATTTGACTTTTGCGAATTATGTCAATAATTGAATTTTAATTCTAATGAAAATTTGATAAAACCCTTGTTTTAATTTTAGTCTGTTTTTAATTTCTAAAACTATTTATGTGACGTAGACTTTTAATTTTAAAGTTACCAATAGATTAAAAATTACATGTTAGTATTTTGGCGGAACTATTAATATATTTTATAGGAACAATTCTCCGACTGTAACATCACTTGCCGTTGATATTACTATTTATTATGTTCCGAATATTCGTATTCGAGCCGATTCTTATATTCTCCTCATAAATTGTCTAAAGTCTAAGAAAAAAATACAAAATAATGAATTAGAACATTGTGTTTTATTATCGACCATTCACTTTTAAAAAATCAAACAAATACCCGACACCATTTGTTAAGTAATAACCATTATACTTACCACAACATAATCAACCATTAGAAAACACAAAACACCACTTTAATCAACATAGATTATAAAATTAAATAAATAAATTATAGCACCAACAACAAAAGAAATCAATATATAAAAACAACTGGCTATATTAAATCATTTCAAACACCTCGATGATGACAGCTATCAAAGTAATAGACCAAAATTATAACAAAAATCTACATCAGTATTAAATTACTTATTAAATAAATCTACATCTATCAACAGGAACACATCAAAGAATAAAATGCTCGAGTACTTGGTGATAAGTAAGATGATTTAACTTCCCTTTACGGGCATAGGGCTGGATACGACATTCTTGGCGATAAGCCTTGCAAACATTCCAACAGATAAACAGAAGACCAAACCAGCAGGCATGAACTTTCTGCTGTTGTAGAATCTGAAATTAGCAAATGAAACAAAAATAGACATACATCACAATATAGATTTATAGCAAGGAAATTATTATTTTATATTTTAATGGCATGTTCACCGTGTTAGTCACAATTCCGTCCATGGTATAAAAGTCCCCAAGTTTGTATTTATGAATTAAGTTTTTGTATCAAAATGTTTATATACTTGTCATTTCTCTATGACCATAGCATCCTTTTTTCACTTTTAACAGTCAAGCGTTTGGCTGCTATCTGGGTGGTAAGCAAAGCTGCGAACTACGATGTAGGATGGTTGCCTAAGAAATAGCTATGCATTCTTGTTTTGAAAAGAGCCAGGTTAACACAAGTGACTTGCAGTGTAAGCTTAAAAGTATTATATATGTAGAACTGTAACATATTTACCTGTAGCCCATGAGCCCACCCAGGGCTGTAGTTGTTCCAAGCATCAAACCATATCTGGAGGGATCCTGACTCAGCTGGTAGGCACCCAGACCTGACATATACATTAAATGTTACAAATTTAATAAAAAATAAAGCATATTCATATAAATTTAGTCTTATCAATAAAAGTAATAATTGTCATATAATTATGTCGCAAAATTAAAAATTTTGATGTTATAAATAAGGTAAGTCACAAAAAATCTATTACTATGGACTACACATTCCGAGATGCTTGTCTATATAAACATAAATATTTTGGTAACGTAAGACAGTGAGTAAAGTATAAAGATATATAACGCAAAATAAATAGAACTTGCAGACAGAGGCAAATAAAACTGCATAAGTAACAGCACAAACACGTACAGATAAATCAAATAAATCTGTTCCGAAATATGACTTACCCAAAATTGATCCAAACACTATGCCAGCGCTGAGCGATGGAATGGAACCTGAAACGTAATGAATTTATAACTAAAATTTAAGTATATCTTGCTATAACGGTGAGGGAAGACATTGTGAGGAAACCTGCCCGCTTTACATGTTGTAAATTATATATTTTCTTAGGTGTTTGAAGTCTACTAATCCAAGCTTGGCCAGGTTGGGAGGCTATAGCCTAAATCCCTCTCAGAATGAGAGGAGACCCGGTCCAGCAGTGGACCAACAAAAGGGTCGAAAAAAAGGGATATTATGTCAGTTACCTTGCAATTCTAGAATAAAATAATATGTTGCGTATATGTTTGTATGTATATTCAATGAATGACAAAATTTCAGTATTTATTGTCCGAGTACAGTGTCAGAGATAGGGCGAAATGGTGGAAAAGAGTTAGAAAAGTTGACCCTACCACCGTGTGGGATATACATAGCTAGGAAGAGAGAGAGAGAGAGAGAAAGAAAGGGAGAGAGAGAGAGAGAGAGAATGAGGGAGAGAGAGTGAGAGAGAATGAGAGAGAGAGAGAGAGAGAGAGAGAGAGAGAGAGAGAGAGAGAGAAAGAGAGAGAGAGAGAGAGAGTGAG
>DWEM01001229.1:0-15005 GCA_018245935.1 Agara belti belti | reverse complement strand
TGAGAATCGGTCAAGCCGTTTCGGAGGAGTATGGCAACGAAAACTGTGACACGAGAATTTTATATATTAGATAATACCGGAGTGCAGGGCAGGTAATACGAATTATTGTTTTGACATGAAGACCTCATTACTGAACTGAAATGCACAATTATAAAATGTGTAACGCATAACCTTACGCCTGTCGCATTGGGTCTCCCACAAGGTAACTATTTACACAATAACAAATATATCAACTTGCTATTACAAACAAAACTAAACTTTGTGCCGTATACACAAAGTCGAAAATTGACCGCTGTCGATGAGTGATGTACGATGTTTTGTTGTGTTAATTTTTTGCGTTGGACCCACGTGGTGCAACACATGTTAAGACCATCGCATCCCGCTACAATCCGGGAGATAACAGGACTAGGATAAGTTACTTTAAAGTTGACGCCGTATTTCGGATTTCTAAAAAAAAAATTAACCTTCACTTAAATTCGGTGATAACATTCTGATTGTTACTGCTGCAAGCGTTTTATTTGTGTGCCTTCAAAATTGTCATAGGCATACTTACGACGCAAAGTCTACACGGATAACAACTGATTTGAACTATATTTGTTTATTATCGGATGTTATGGCAGCCAATTCACAAATTTTTAAATATAGAAATATTAACAAGTGGGCGTTCCTAAGGGAGATGTTAAGTTCGTTCTTTGAAATCTCTGATCTTTGAGTCTCAGCGCAATAGAAATACCTTATTAGGAATTTAATTAAGCAGGTCGCTTTAATTAATATTAAACAATTTCCGTGGGACGTTGTAAAATTTTTATTTTTCTCACATTATATTTTCAAGGAATCATTGACAGTTATTGGTATAAACTTTGTGTCTGTGGAACCGGAGTTTGTAGCAGAGCACATGACTTTTCCAACATCGTTCGCTTAAGAGGGAGTTACTAGTGAAATGGACAGTTCTAAATTTTGAGCCTTCCTGAATGCCTTTGAAAATATTTTTTGTTTGTGACCTTAACAACGTGCTCTATGAAGAACAGAAGCTTTTGAATTTTATATCCGTACACGACTTTACGAATGTCATCTGTTCAATAAACTTTTATAAAAATGACCTCCAAGTAAGTAGGGATTTCGTTTATCGAGCGTTAAATTTCAAGCGCCTCGGGTGTGTTTATAAAAGCGCAAACGCTTAACTTAATGAATCATGATTGCAAAAAGTGTTAATGATAACAAAAAAGGTAAAAATGACAAAAGCCAATGAATCAGAAATTCTCATGAAGACGAGCAACCGCACCGCCACATGGGCCGCACATTTCGTGCCCCTCTCGGCCCACGTAGCCCCACCCCCCTAAGGGAACCACTGAAAAAATCGGACCAGCAAACTCTGGCAAAAAAGCACAACCGTATAGCCATAGGAACAAAGTCGAAAATATAACAGATATTACCTTCATAAAAAAGTCGAGCTACGGTGTCATCAGAAACGGTGTTTCAAGGGACATAATTTTTTTGTTCTGCAACCGTATTGCTGGGTCGTTGACCTCATTTTGCGTGCATCTTGAGACTCCATATTTTATTAATGTCTTTTCATACCGCGCCTAATGCCGTACTATAGTATAATTTATTATGAACGAATAGTAAATTGTTATAAAAGTGACATTAAAATACTGAACAATAAAACATCATAAAAATAATTATATTTAATTATATAAATTTGCCACAAATGGTCAAAACAGTTAACCTAAATTCCACACCCGAAATATTAACATTTATCATGAAACGTACAATGATGTAGTGAAGATATATTTATTGTGAAAAGATTTAGAGTTGTTGTCGAGTAACCTTTGAGAAAATTACTAACCGCTACAACCCAACGTAGTTCATTATATTATTTTAACGGGATAACATATTAAGATACAATTTCGATAACAGAGATATTATTTTCTAGGAACCATCCCTACAATCTGTACAGAGTTTCAACTCAATCGAATGATGAGGGATAAACGCAAAGAAAACGAACAGAATATTTCTTATATACATACATACATGCACGATATGATAATGTGGTTTCTCAAGGTAAGTATGGAGTATTTTAAAGAATTATATTATTATCTTTATTTCTCTCGAACAATGAGATAAATCTACGGGTGATCTATCAGTTCGATTTTATTATCTTATCCGTGTGTTTTCCAGTGAAAAAGTTGTTTTTCAAAAATTATTTTCTATCAGTCGATATTTTATATGTGGGCGTGAAACATGTGGTACATATTCAGTGCAGTTTGCGTACTATACCTTGGTGTTATAGGACAGGCGTCTACCGACGTACGTGAAGTGACCGTAGCACAAGGAGTTGTTGTTGGTACCAGGGCTACAGATGGCGATTACTTCGAGTTTCACGGCATCCCTTACGCGGATTCTACGGCAGGCCGAAACAGATTCAAGGTGATATGACTTTGGACGGTGACAAACTGCACAATTTTTTTTTATTAAACAAACGGATTACAAACAAATCTAATTATCGTTATAACAAAGAATTAAACATCTCACTGCACCACAAGACTGCTCCCAGTACGCTGTCCTTAAGAGTCCAACAGCATAGCGTCCTTAGTAGAGCGTGACTATCACAACTTATATTTGTTGAGAATGAGACCTTAAAGAGACCGAATATTTTTTGGAACCTTAGTTTGAACCAAGGAAGTGTTAACACGCACATGTGCGTATATTTATAAGCTGACATTGCATTTAGATTAATAAGCGTTTTTGTTAAATAAAAAATGTAGATATCATAATACTAATATTTTATACTTAAAATGTTTTAGGCACCATCGGCGCCTCCACGGTTTGCAGATACTTTTATTGCAAATCGAAGGGGCGTGAAATGTGTCAGAGCCCTTGGGGTTGGCTACAGAGGAACTGAAGATTGCTTAGTGGCAAATGTATTTACACCAGGCACTACAACAACTAACACAGATTTGCTACCCGTCATGGTTTGGATTAAAGGGCAAGAATTCGAACAAGTATACGAACCTGATCTTTCTTTTAGAAATTTTATGGAGGAAGAAGTTGTCATTGTGTCCTTAAATTATCGCGAATCAATTTTGGGATTTTTATGTCTCGGTACTGAAACTGCACCTGGCAATGCTGGTCTTAAGGATATAGTTGCAGGTCTTAAATGGGTTCGAGACAACATAGCTAGTTTTGGCGGAGATCCTAATAGTGTTACCCTCTTCGGCCATGGCAGTGGCGCAGCTGCAGTTGACTTGGTATCTCTGTCACCGATGTCAGAAGGTCTAATCCATAAAGTTATAACACAGAGTGGAACTGCTTTATCGCCATGGGCAGTAACACGTGATAACATGAAATACGCATTGAATGTAGCAGAAGCTCTTGGCCATGAAGTAATACATATTGAACAATTATCAGAAATATTTACAAGAACCAATGTAGCGGCTTTAATGGCTGTAATTAATGAACTTGATTTAAAAGATAACTCATTAGCATTTGCACCTTGTTTAGAAAAAGAAAGCCTTGAAGGCGGTGAACCATTTTTAGTTCAATCACCATATGAGATTTTAAGTGAAGGCCAATATACACACATACCATTTATCGCAGGTTTTGTAGATAAAGAGGGAACAATAAGAGCGGAAGAAGCTTTACAAGACGATTGGCTAGAAAAAATGGACGAGTCTTTTATCGATTTTATACAACCCGACCTATCATTTGAAAATGAAGAAGAAGGGTTAGCAATTGTTGATGCAATAAGAAACTTTTATTTTGACGGTCAACCAATCGATTCGACAAAAATTCACGAATACTTGTTGTATCACGGAGACACGATGATTTTAGTCTCGACTCTGAGAGAAATTGAAATGAGAGCATTGTTATCAAATGAAGCTCATTATTTGTATCAATTTTCATATAAAGGACCATTAGGCGAACCTTTCGTAGGTCCGTTTCCAGTTGATAAAGCAGCACATAGCGAAGAACTAGCATATTTGTTTCGTGATTTTGATAATTCAGAAGTTGATGACATGGATCTTACAGTAAGCGATATTCTCATAGAGCGATGGACATCCTTTGCCAAGACTGGGTAAGAATTTCTATTAAGAAACTAGCATTTTTTTAATATTCTCAATTTAATTGTCAATTCAAAACATTTAAAACACATTTGTTATAGCCACTGGTTTAATACTACTAACTTCTATTTATTTATATATTTATTTCAGAATTCCCTCTAGTACAACTTCCCATGTACAATGGCAGCCTTATACGCGTGATAGTTCTTTCTATGTTAGAATTTTGGATAATGAAGAAGTAAATCGGGAATTAGGCGGCACATTAGAAATACCTTTAGAGAATCCGCATTACGAAACTATGTTGTTCTGGGAAAAGATTTATGAAGAGCACTTCTTAGATGCTAAAAGTAGATGGAATATTAATGAAAGAGTTGAAGAACATAGCGGCGAAGAAAGCAGTGGAGATGACGAAGATAATGGGGATGGAGACGATAGTGGAGAAGAAGAACAAAGTGGAGATGGGGAAGACGATGAAGATGGCGATAATAGTGAAGAAGACGACGGAAATGGTGGGAACTCTGCAACAACAATTGTAGGATATACGTTCCTCATAGTTTCGCTTTACGCTGTCCTGGACAAACTGCACATGTCACAATTAATATCGTAATAAACTTAGCAGTAGATTATTTAGCTACAGTCGTAAGTTTTTATATAACGCCAAATGCAAACTAACTTAACTGGATTTAGTTATCTAAATTCAGTGTAACGTTAGATTTAGTTTTATTAATTTATAACATATATTTTAAGTTGTACTTCATTGTATGCTCATGATTAAATCTTCGAAGTCTGTCTCATTGGTATCTGCGTTTTGTATTTGATGTCTCCATGTTTTTTTTATCAGACACTTTTCTTCTCTATTATCTTGTAGACGTTGTCTTATCGTTGACATATAGATATCTAGTTTGGAATTATACAATAAAGAATAATAACAGTAATATTTTGTTAGAACACATATCTAATCGCGACATTGAATGCGTGTTGTATGAAACAGACATATGTATGTATATGACGCGATAACTAACTTTGAAATATAAAGTTAAATAGTATTAGCGTTGTTTTATTTACTAAAACCAACACTTGCAATAGCTACACAAGTAATCTCTACGGTCTCTGACTGTCTTAATGATTGTTACCAAACAATAATAGCCCTTAGGGTCTTAACACATATAAATTCGCTCTATTGTAATAATATTTTTTGATAATCTGGGGACAACTCACACAACTTTACCGATCTTTTCAGCTGCACACTGAAGGAGTTCACAGAGGTCGCCAATATCGTAATATCGTAATTTGTTAATGTAATAATGTAATAATCTGTTAATGTAATTTGTATGTGTGTTGTAATAATGTATTTTCATTTTATTTTTTATTATTGTATGTGTTGAATGTGAACTTGCCTAGCGAATTAGGTCACCCTGTAAGGTTAGGTTAAGTATAAATAAAAATAAATAAATAAATAAATAAATATTTTCCTGACGCTTGAGGTATTTGTCAACAGACAGCAACTTCGTGTTGGGAAACGCGCAGGTGCCCGCCTACCCCATCGTGTACTGCTCGGACGGTTTCTGCGAGCTGACGGGGTGGGCTCGAGCACACATCATGCAGAAGGGCTGCGCGTGCAAGTTTTTGCACGGACCAGACACCAGAGAGGAACACCGCCATGAAATCGACATAGCACTGGATTCCAAGCATGAGCTTAAATTGGAGCTCATATTCTACAAGAAAAACGGTGAGCTGACTTATTAATTACTTCAAAATACCACTTCCGTTGACTCGAAGAAGCAATTCTTCATCGAATCATAGAAACCAGAAATCACGGACTTTAGTAGCAATAGTTCTGAAGCTCTATAAATAACTAACACAAGAAGGACTATACTTACACTCGCGGCCCAAAAAAAACTATTATCGTGTTAAAATTGAGTGGAACATCATCTACTATGGAAAATGAATTCTATGAGTACATACATTACATATTCATAATATACGCTTAGCTGGCTATTGAAAGAATATAATTATCAAAAGATAAAAATGGGCCCAAAGATCAAACTACTTTTAGATATTCATTTGGTTCATTTGTTAATGTGAATTGGAGCGTACAGCGGCCTCCGGGAATAACCTCTCGCTACATAGAACTTCACGTACATTAAGAATTTACTGATAATATCCTATTTATTAAATGAAACCGTTGGTTAGTTATTTATATCACTGACGAAATGTTTAAATCTCTTTATTATGCAGCTATGTGTCCACTTATTAATGCTCGTGTTATTTATCAAATTCCAAAGCCCTTAATATTTTTTTTTTCCTTTACTTACTGTTAGTGGAATTATTAGTTTCAAAAAAATTCTAATGTTTTTAGCGAGTCCTGATACATGATTTAAAGTTTTTCAATGTGATGAAACTGTGTGTAAAAAACACCTCCATTTTATTATGTATAATTACATATTAAATACTTCACATTAAGCTTAAAGCATACAACGTTTCGCAAGTGTTAAAAATAAAATGCGACCATCTCATTTTGTAGTGTACAAATAAGCATACTGTTAACGAAAATTTAACTTTTAACTATGTAGTAATAGAACCAAAAACTTACGTCGAAGTTTCATACTAACTTTAATGTACGGTATGCTATAAGATGGCCGATCAACCCTGCAGGGTGTTTGAGCTGTCTGACGAATAAACTAGCAATTTAAGTTTTGTTTCACGTTTAAAACTTCATTAAGTACATCAATGTATGTATATATGTATGTAGAATAATAATGAAAAATTCTTTAAAAGTAGGTATATTTGAACGGATTACCTCAAATTTCTCCTCAGACGGATTTCAATGAAATAATTTTTTAAATTCCTGACGCTTCTAGTAATTATTGAAACTTCTGTCGATATTTGTTCAAGAATAATGTAGGTTTCTACAAAGAGTCCAAGGTCGCGGCAAGTATAGTGTAGGTATCTTTCGGGACAGACAAACATAAGGTATCAGTACCTAAACTATACCTACCGATCCTATATAAAAATAGCAACGTGGAAAAAATAATAGTATTTTAATATTGTCATTATATATTTCATAATACGTACACAAGTGAACGTAACATTAACGACAGGCTGCCATGTTTTTTTAATATAAACGAGGAACGCCAATAACAAGCAAAACAAAGAATCAATCTTATACAACTGTAAACAAAATCAATCTTCAATGTCCGTCCGCGAAATGTATTTCTGTTTTTAAATAGCTTTCGTTACATCGACGTTTTCGACTGCGACTAAGTAGTGTCTTTTCTTCGTCTGTAGGTTTCACTTTGGTTAATAAATACATAAGTATTTATAATATACTGCTTCGTTGGTCTTAGTTACTTAGAGACGAGGTAGTTTCCTTATAAGAATCTGCTAGGCGAGTCCGTGGAAAGTTTGCATTAATAGCGTTGAAGTGCCTCGTTCGGGCCACAATCGTAAAGAGAACCAATAAGGGGTTTACGATTCCATTCGACAAAATTAAACTTTTACAAGCACACAGCTGTTTGTTGTCACCATGCGTTTACTGCCTTCGGAAAAGTATACGAAACAGAACTTTGGATCGGAGAAAAGCACGGAGAAACCATATAAGAGCAGTAGTGCTAGCATACGTCCATGCCAAATATTAAAAAAATTGGTAATCTTATAAGATTGCGTTAGATTTATGTAGGCATTTATTATATTTAAGCGTAGACACCGAATAGTTTGTTCTAATCATACATTTTAAAAATAATTCCTTGGATGAGAATATTATGAAAAGTATTACTACAATATATTCTAAGAACATCTTGATATTCCCAAATAATTTCTACATCGATCTCGAAACTTTCAGGAACTCCGTTTTGGTGTTTGCTCGACATCGTCCCCATTAAAAATGAAAAGCGTGAAGTTGTTTTGTTCCTCGCATCCTTTAAGGACATCACCAACACGAAAATGGCCGCTATGACAACAAACGAGGATTTCGACAGCGGTAAGTGCCGCAAATAAACGACCCTTCAAAATGATATTGTAAATGGCAACAAAATAATTAACAATTCGTTAGCCTTTTGTAATTTGATTTTAGTAATTATAATTATATTTTTACGAAAATTAATTTGTAATAACGTGTACTAAGCACGTTTTATAGTTCTAGTCCTAGGTTATCTCAAAATGATTGTGTTAGATTCAGCGCCCATAGCTCGCAGTTGGCCATTGCAGATTCCGAGTATCGCACGGTAAATTTTCACAAGATTGTTTGTCTAGTATTTCTACTGTATAGCATTAATCAAGTTAGAGTTATATAGACAGGCACCAAGTAATTAGATCTAGAAAGTAGATTCTTACGGGATTTTTACACCTGTTTTCACCACGTAACTACACAATCTATTCTGCTTCTTAATGTCAGTATACTGTTACGTAGTTCTTACACATCTGTAAGATACATACATTTTTTCTTAAAAATTGTCAACCTTTTATCGTTCGAATAGTTTTATAAATGAGTCAGAATGGCCATATTAGTAAATACTTTAATAGCAAAACTTTTATAAGCACATACGGTTACATTATTACCATAGATAGTTTTATTAACCATTCTCACATTTATACACGCAATAAATACATTATAGAAGTAAAAGATAATAAAACGGCAATCAATAAATAATTTCTAAACAATATATCAAATCTTATTAGGCTATTCGAAATTCTCAATGGAACATTAAATGGCTGTTATTAATTTCGTTACAAGTGCAAAAAGATTGATTTTATTATCTTATTATTCAAATTGCATGGTTTCAGAAAGTCTTTGATATTTTTCAAACTTATTTTATGCATGAATTTATGTAATGCAATATTTTGAAAATCATGTTATTTAGAATTTCATACATTGATTTTTGTTTTTTTTTTAATAGATGTTCTTTATACTTTTTTATGTTACGAATGTTTATGTCCACGCCACTCTACATAAAATCCTATTTTCAAATTATAAATAAAAAGTATACGTTATTTCAAAATGCGGTTGTTTTTAATCGTGTACGACTTACTCGTACTTGTGCTTGTTTAAATGTTTGTTTAGCGAGCCACACTCTAATTTTAAAAGGCAAGCATTATTTATTAAATAAATTTAATGTGTTATTTTGTAATACTTAATGTTGCTTTTGTCTTTTCTTATTCAAAATTAATGTCTTAATAAATTTTAATATTTCTATTCGTTTCGACTATCAAGAACTATCAAGAATCTGAGAAGATATTTAATATGATTATAAAAGTAAATATAAAGAAAATCAAAATCAATTTTTATAAGATACAACCATACGTACCTACAAATTTACATTTATTAGGTATATTATGCGTAGAATTTCTTGTCAGATTTTCGTTGGCTTGATATTCGAGTACGCGATCAGTTTAATGATTTTACATTACGTAGAAAATGTTCTTAGCTTAACTATCGAGCAGTAAGTGAGCGATTTGTGCATGCAGGAGCCGCGGTGCGGCCGTCGGCTGGCGTGGTCACTCTAGCGTTATCCCCATTTGTACCCGCAGCGGCACTCTTGGGCGCGCGGTTCCGAGCTGAATCTAGTTGCCTCCTTCCAGACCCGAATGGCAATCTTGACCCCGAAGCGCCCTCGCCCGCCAACATGGGCAGGCGGCGCTCCAGGGCAGTACTTTACCAGCTTTCAGGACACTATAAGCCAGATAAGATGAAAACTAAACTTAAACTCAACAATGTTAGTAAGGTAATATATTAACCTAACATAAGTTAAGTAGACAACGCTTTACTAAAATTGATCTCAAGCAAATTTGACAACACATTTTTTCTTCAATTCGTTAAACTCTGTGATCACAGTTAAGAAGGAACAATAACAATTCATTTGTCATTTTAGAACCTTCTTCACTCATCTGACCCTCCGTTACCGGAATACAAAACGTCAGCAATAAAAAAGTCAAGATTTATTATTTCACATTACGGCGTTTTTAAAACATTCTGGGACTGGCTCATCCTTATTGCTACATTTTATGTCGCCGTTGTGGTTCCTTACAACGCGAGCTTCGTTGATGAGGGACATCCGAGGATCAGTGTGACCAGCGACGTTGTGGTGGAGGCTCTCTTCATAATTGGTATTGAACATTTCAATTTACTATGCAAACACTAGCAAACAGTTGACGGAGGAAACTCGAAACTATCACAAGAGTACTTACGAAGTAATTGCCAACAACTTGTTCTGTCAGAATTAATTATGTAGTTAGTATAATATAATATCTGCTTACTTAGTACGTATCAGCTAAATAGTAGTTTCATACTTCATACGAACCCACGCACACTGATCATTTGCGAGTAATCCGCTACGCTAACACATTGTAATGTTTCAGATATAGTTCTTAATTTCCGTACAACATTTGTAAGCAAGAAGGGCGAAGTAGTGTCCGATTCTAAGGCAATAGCCCTTAATTACATCCGATCCTGGTTCGTGGTAGACCTCCTGGCCGCGCTTCCGTTTGACCTACTTTACGCGTCCGACGTGTACAGCGGCGCTGTGAGTTCAACCATCTTCAATTAACTAATTTAACTACTTTGTTGTTTTAATTACGAATATTAAACCTTTCAACTTCGAACAGTTCCAGAAGTACAAACTGTTATTGTTTAATAGAAGGCTTTCATTTTGGTACAATGTCTTTGAAATTCTGCATGATGCAGAAGTATAAGCGCTAGCGCAAGACGAGGACGATCTAATTTACATCAACGACATTTACCAAACAACTTAAACTTTGCTAATACACAGAATGTATATTACGCGCTCCAAGTCTACCTTTAGACAATTAAAGCTTCTTAGAAGTAAATTTAGCCACTGTGCTTCCATAATAAATGCAAATGTTATACGTTCGTTGCGCTTTAAATATATACATATAAATGTACATAACAATAAATAAGCATTCAAGCAGTAAACAAGTACTCTCGAGCAAGTAACAGAGACATTCGAGTTATTTAAAGCTATCAACCTGACGGCCATATTTGTTTCGTCTACATTTTAAATAGTGTTTTAATACTGTTTTTATCTAAAAACAATTTTATCTTAAAATCGTTGTCTCTCTAAAGAATATAATGAAGATTTAATTCAACTCTTAAAATCTTAATATGTATTTCAGAGATGTTCAAATTCTTAACGTTATATTATTTGTTGGCAGGAGTCGACACACGGGAATGTTCATTTAGTGAAATTGACTCGATTGTTGCGGCTCGCGCGTTTATTACAAAAGATGGACCGCTATTCACAATACTCGGCGCTCATACTTACCCTCTTGATGCTCTCTTTCAGTCTCGTGGCCCATTGGCTCGCGTGTATTTGGTTTATTATAGCCGAAAAAGAAATTGAACAGCACAAAAATGAAAGCTGGGATTTGGGTAAGTCATATAAACGTATAGGTATAAACGAGGAATGAAGTTTAATGTGAAATATACAAAATTAAATAATATTTTAACAATATCGCCAATATTCGAAATTGTCATCAAAATATAATTTAATATGATGAAGGAACATTACAAAAATGGATGCTTCTAATAAAATTCGAATCATATATTTGATACATCTATTAATAGTACTTTCTGCCTACCCCGTTAGGGACCTGGCGTGATGGTATGTTGTTGTTATTGTTGTTGTTGTATCCTTTATTAGGAACGAAAAATTCAGATAGCAAAAAGAAAGATTACTTACCTATATATAATTATTAGATTATTGCGTTGTGAAATTGCAATGTTTAGTACTAATTACCTGGTTAACCATGGAAACATGATTACAATTTGTAGATGAACATTATTTGATGTGGATACATAATTAATTTGTGTTATAGGTTGGATTAACAATCTGGCGGAGAGATTGAAAGTACCAATAGTCAATATATCTCACAGCGAGAGTTACGTCACAGCGCTCTACTTTACCTGTTCGTCGCTCACCAGTGTCGGTTTTGGAAATGTATCCGCTAACACTCTACCTGAGAAGATATTTAGCATACTCACTATGCTAGTCGGAGGTAATTAATTCTACCTACAAAAGCCTTCATCAAGGGACGTTGTTAATGATAACGGGCGGTCTGCTTGTTTATTTTAAGGATCAAGCGTATTCTCTATTTAATTGGATCTTCATTACATCCTACACATTTAGATAAACCAGAAATTTACCTACTTATGAAAAGTACAGGTAGAGTACCTATGCATCTACTATATACAAACTCATTATTTTTATTCTGTTATGTCGCTTTTGCAAATGTAGTTTTGTTTACAGGTTTAAAAATATTGCAACAAGTAATCTATTATGATTTTTAGTTTCTTAAACAATCAGTATCTCCTGTCACATCGCATATTAACAGAATAATTTCGTACGAAAGCAATTAAAATGTCTGATCTGCAACTTTTTATTTCTGTCTCTATTTTTGAAAATTCACCGACGATGTTTTACACACGTGTTGTGTCATATTTGTTTATACTACATGTATTCTCTCGCAGCGCTAATGCACGCTGTGGTATTCGGCAACGTCACGGCCATCATACAAAGAATGTACTCCCGACGGTCCATGTATCAGAGCAAGTGGCGCGATCTGAAGGACTTTCTCACCATCAATCAGGTGCCGAAGGAGCTCAAACAACGCATGCAAGACTACTTTCAAACTATGTGGTCGTTGAATCACGGCATTGACATTCACGAGGTGACGTTGAAGTTTTTCACGAAATAAATCATACTATACTGATAATGACATAGGCCTGAGCGACTGACTGATAAAACTGAAAATAACAAACGAAGCCTAGTTAATTTTACGAGTAAGCCAGAAAGAAATTAGACAAATTATATATTTTATCTGAAATAAATGGAATGGTAACAAAACGATCAATTTAATCTACTCCATCAGCTTTTATTTCACCGACTCTTTTTATTCCGCAAAAAAGATAATCTCTCATAGCCCTTAACTAATTTCATTATGAGACTCGGCGGTGTTGGCGTTAAACACATTTATGAAAATTCTTGAGAAGGGAAGTGTTTGATTATATAAAATAATAGACTGCTATTTAACGCGGAATTTAAATACTCTTTCAGATATTTAAATACATTCTGCGCTTGACAATCTTCTATTACCGAATAATTTTTGAAATGAAATTTCAAAAGATAATTTCCATGTACTATTTCTTGAACGTTAAGATTATACAGTCGGTTTATTGAAAATTTTATATAGAATCAATGTAATGTTATCATTGGAAATGTAAAAGAAATATTGTACGTTACATATTGTTCCGATGTCAAACAATATGTATTTAGATTTCTCAGTTCTGGAGAACATCTTGATACAAAAAATAATAAGATAATATTTTTGGGAACGCCGGTTTTATTTTGTGTAAAACCATTTCAGACGCTTAAAGAATTCCCGGAGGAGCTGAGAGGTGATGTTTCGCTACATTTGCACCGAGAGATATTATCGCTTCCGATTTTTGAGGCGGCCTCGCAGGGTTGTCTGAAACTGTTGTCTTTGCATATTCGTAACAATTTTTGCGCCCCGGGGGAATACCTAGTACATAAAGGCGATGCCCTTACATATATTTATTACATCTGCAACGGATCTATGGAAGTCATGCAAAACGACATGGTTGTCGCTATATTAGGTAGGTGATTGCGTCGAAGTAGTTAAATTGTTATATTCATTAATTTTATTATTCTAATAACTTTCTAGTAATTATCATATTGTTTCTTTCCCTTTATTTGTACATATGACTAATAGTAATAGTAAAATTACTTCGAAAATAACTTGTATAGCTAAATTTTCTCTTATTGTAATTTCTAACATTTGTAGGTAAGGGAGATTTGGTGGGCTGCGATATGAATACGCATTTACAAGCCCACAATGGCATAGGCTCTTCGCAAGGTAACAATCCTGATGTAGTAGTGAAGTCAAGCAGCGACGTAAAGGTATTTTTGGGACTATCTTATTAAGCTATATAAAAATTATTTAAAATTCTAAGACATTCATTAATAACTTATATTACAGGCTCTAACTTACTGCGACTTAAAATGTATTCACATGTCGGGACTTGCCGAAGTTTTGCGATTATACCCAGAGTATCAACAAGAATTTATTCACGTCATACAACATGATCTCACGTACAATCTTAGAGAAGGTTACGAAGCTGAACAGGAATCTGATGGCAATGGACACCCTTCGCTGACGTTGCCTTCGATATCGGAGGACGACGAAAATGCCGTTGAAGAGAATCCTCAAACGCCTAAAAAAGCGATTCCAGGGAGCACAAATAGTCCTCGACACACCAAATTCAGGTAATTACTTATTTAATTACCTCAAAAAAACATTTCAAAAAACGGTTCACAAAACATTTTACCCGAATGGGGAAAGTTAATCTAATAACTGTCTCTCTTTCAAGATCGGACATGCAACCACGTCTTTCGCACAGGGAATTACGTGAGCGAATTGAGAGACAGCGATCGGTGGCAACACCCAAAGTTACAAGGGCCGATTCTTTGGAAGGACTAAATTTAGAAATGCATAATACACGGTCGTCCGTAGATAGACTTGATACGCAGGTATCCAGCCTTCATCATGACGTGGCCGCACTCAGTATGGAGGTAAATAAAATAGTCGTTTTTACCTCGCACGTGTAAAATGTGGAATGAACTTCCTTCTGAGGTTTTCCCGGAGCGCTATGACATGGGGCTCTTCAAGAAAGGCCCAAAAAGAGCTCTCCTTCAAAGCCGGCAACACACTGGCGACTCCTCGGATGTTGCAAATGTCCATAGGCGACGGTGACCACTTACCATCAGGTGGCCATTCTGCTTGTTTGCTAGGCTTAATATAAAAAAAAAATAGTACGAGCTAAATTTTAGACGACTCCAAGTTTTTGATGATTTCCACCTACCCGTTCGGGACTTAGCGTGATGTAGTAAAGTTTTCACGATTATTTATTAT
>DWEM01001228.1:0-15010 GCA_018245935.1 Agara belti belti | reverse complement strand
AAGTGGAAGGCAAGTTTCATGGGTCAGTGAGTTAATTTGCGGAAACATGAAAAGGCCAGTCGGCAGTGTAGTGTCGACGGGCACTAATAGATTGTATTGAGCTCGCAACAACATGCTGGAGGATAACAAACGAGTGCTGTCATTCTCACACAGCGGGCGGTTGTGTTTGTCGAGAGAATTAATGAGCGCCGCCTCCCTCGCTGCTCACGTCGTAGCAAACCCACGGACCTTGTGTTGGTATTACTGAAACTACTAAAATTATAGTTACTAAAAGTATAGTGCAGAAAATAGTTATTCTACGGGTGAAGTGAAATACCTATTAAATTATAAGGAAAA
The DNA here is from genome assembly GCA_018245935.1 of Agara belti belti. Taxonomy (NCBI): domain Eukaryota; kingdom Metazoa; phylum Arthropoda; class Insecta; order Lepidoptera; family Hesperiidae; genus Agara; species Agara belti. The sequence goes on along the minus strand of DWEM01001228.1, from coordinate 14,674 downwards.
AAGGGATTCTTTCGCACGTAACAGTGACAGACAATAGTCAGTAGGTACAGTATGACGAATACGTAGCGGGTATACAAAATACTTGACCTTTTTTAAATGTAAAAAATGTTCGCGAAACTTTTACTATTTACGAGTACCAAACAGCACAATGCGTCCTGTGTTCCAAAAGGTCGCAAACATATCGAACATGATAGGTAAATGATGAATTTCAATATCTCGGTAAAGTATTTTTTGAATTGTGAATTATTTATTACTATCAGTCAACCATATTCAACGATACATAACAATTCAAAGTGTTGTCAATATCTTTAGAAAACGTGTGAATGAATATTAAAAATCTACTAATGAATTATTATTTTGTCGCCCTTGTTATCGTGGAGTGTATTCAATATTAATGATTTTTCCAAATAGATAAATGACTTCTATTCAACAGAAAACTGCTATAACCGTATTGTATTAAAGAACTTCAAGTTCCGAGCAACATACAGCACGTAGCAAAGTGTCAGATATGAAAGAATAAAATAAAACAAAGTTTAGGTGCAATAGTTCCAACTCCAGATAAAGCACGCTCTACAGAAAAATCTTAGGTTAAGCTTATATTGAATTTTAGTCGCAAATATAACACAATGTGAACCCTTTAACGGCCAAATACTATCTACTGATAGAATTTCGGGATCGTAGAGAATGCGTACTCAATTGTATGGCACGCTTCGGTTGGCATTGCAGACGTTAAACAATGTGCCGCTATTCTTAATTTCGAGAGTTTCTGATAACAGCTGTACTATTAAATAGTAAAGCCTACATCAGGGATTTGTTTATTCTAAGGTCTGGGTGTAATTAAAATATCTATACAACTATTATATAGTATGGTTATTCGCTGACCGATAATATATGGTAATTCTTTTGATCACGCGGTATAACACAGGCATTTAATTTAGATCAGAATCTAATTTAGGATCAGATAGTAGTGAGTGTTGTCTATCTTATTATTATTATGAAGGCGGTTACGACATGGGATTCAGCTGTTCCGGACACTTCGTTCAGTGCCTCTTTTCAATTCTCGTGCATATGTATTTTACAGTAAAAAGTATTAAAACATTCTCTCGCGTCGTCCGCAATCTGCACTACTCTCTCGTCTACGCTCGTTTAATTTTCACAAAATTCGTAAATTTTCTCAAATTTAAACCTCAGTAGCCTGGAGGACAAAGTAAATTTACTTTTCAGTAATTTCATCCAGTCTAATCTTTATTTTCCAAAACATGTTTTAGTTCACATTTTAATATATGAATAATATAATATAATGTTTTTATATAAGAAATATCTATGTAAATATATATAATACATAGACACCAGAATATTGCCTCAAGGAATGTTATAGGCATACGCGGAGTTACATTTACAATCTTGGAATAAAGCTAAAGGTTATTCTTGCTTTACATTCGTTTTCATAGGTCAATAATGGTTTGGAGTAGACATTAGTACTGCAAATGTGTCTTATAAAATGGTAAGACCGCAAGGACGTCGGGACGTGGACCTCTCCTTTAAAGTTTTGGGATATTACACGGTTATGTACATTTTATATATTCGAAATAGAATAAAATATACACAATTAATTTAATCGAAACCACAAATTACGACAAGACTTCATTTATCTCGCAGCGTGGTAGCGAGCTCAGCCGCAGGTCATAACTGACGAATGTTTACCCAATCGATAGGTAACTTATCTATAAGCTCGATTGCTTTCTTAAACATGTACTCTGTTTACTTGGTTTATTTTATATTCTTACCAGCTGTTAGCTGCGGTTTCGCCCGCGTGATCAAAATAATTATTTTGTTCACATCATAACATTATTGCGCCCGTAACGCCCTTAATATAAGAAATTAAAAATATTTAAAATTGATATGACAAGAAAATTTTGTGAGAAATCGTAATACATCCGAACATTCTGTTAAGGTTCGGACTTCGAGATAACGTGAGTAAATTCCTGTTCATTTATAAAGACCTTTCTTACATTACGCCGACTTTCTTGCGATGGAATAGACGTTCAGTATAAAATACTTCCGATACTTACCTTTAATATATGTACATCTATTCCAAATTACGTAGACAATTTACTCTGTCTATTACTATAACATAGGTATGTTTATATAGATAAGTAGGAGTTTCAAATTTTGCATGCGGGTTCTTTTAAGGACGTTAGTGCTCTCTAAGACGGGATTTTATGAAATTCAACCTCTAAGGGCGTGAAATGGGAGGGTGAAGTTTGCATGGAAATTTTTCAATCCTAGACTTAAACGAATGAAAATAGGTACATATGTTCTCGATTACAATTAAAAATTATCTTAATTGTAATTATAAAAAGTATAAAACAAAGTCGCTTTCTCTGTCCCTATGTCTATGTATGCTTAAATCTTTAAAACTACGCAACGGATTTTAATGCGGTTTTTTTAAATAGGTAGAGTGATTGAAGAGGAAGGTTTATATGTATAATAACATTTGTGTAATAATATATGCACGGGATGAAGTCACACGCAAAAGCTAGTAGTAAACACTTTCATCTTATTATGAATATGGCAGTTTTTACCTGAGGCAGTTATAGATATACCTATCATTGCTTCTTGAAATTTTAAGTAAGAATAATCATATGTCAAACAGAGCATACTTTTGAAACTGGAAACAATCTCAGCTCTGGGAATACTTTACTTGTAGTGTGATAAACACACAAGGTCTACTGTAATTCAAATTATTTCTGCTGTATTTCTAAATAATGACTGATTTATTGCCAAGTACTTTATTAGATGGAAATAAAATTAAATTTTATTCTATTTGTATTCTAAATAAGCTGTAACGTCTATCAAGTGTTTGATTTGTAACACAGATATCTGATATCAAATTAGACAGCCTGCACTTATGGTAATCACACAACTGATAAACTATGTTTATATATTTCTGTATGCATAGATAATAATTTAAAAGGTATTTGTGCTCATAACACAAATATTTGGCAATGGAATCAAATTCAACCTCTGACCAGCAGTCATTGTTCACTGAACTAACATACCACACAATGTTTGTTAAGGCTATATTACCCAATTTTATGAACATTTTTTTTGTTAATCATTGAATTGAATTTTAGTCCATACAAATTGTACATTTGATAAAAATATAATATATTTCAGTTCCTAGAAGTAGTCCAACGGGTAGGGGAGTATGCCGATGGCTCCTCTGAAGACCTAGAGTCCGTCCGCACCGAGCTGCATGAAAAGTTTAATAAGCAAGGATATTCAGACTACATAGTCGTGTACCTCCGCCTCGTCACCTCGGGCCAACTGCAGACCCAGCAAGACTTCTATCAGAACTTTATTGAGGGATCCAGAACTGTCACAGAGTTTTGTAGACAGGTATGTAATAACACTTTTTAAATTTAAGTTTGTGTGATATTATGATATATTTAACCAGCAAATGGTATTCAATAGGTCCTGATGTTAAACTGGTATTAGTTTGCTAGGTACAAAGTTACTAGCAAAATAACTATTTTGCTCATGATTTGAACACAGGTTCCCAACTGGTTCTAATGGCCATTTTATAAGTCAGATTCAGGGTGGCATTATGCCATATTAAAATTTTGTATACAAAAATGCATGGTTTAAATATTATCTATTGCCAATATATGACAGAATACAATTTCTTCATTGTATTTGCTACATGCATACATTTGTATGTGGATTAATAAATTAGGTTTTATGTGTTCCAGGAAGTGGAACCTATGTATAAGGAGTCGGACCACATTCACATTATAGCACTGAGCAATGCTCTCAACGTTGGTGTCAGGGTCAAGTACATGGATCGTGGGGAAGGCAGTGAGGTAATTGTGGAATTTGATCAAAACATAGATAATTGTAATATATAACAAAAATAGTACATTTGTAAATTCATTATAAAGTTTAAAGATTATGGGAGTATGTACCTAGCATTGATCCAGTTAGTCTATTGCTGTATGTACAAAATATGGAATTGGAATGCTGATGATGGTTTAGGTTAGTGATAGATAATGTAAAGGCTGATTAAAGTTTTCTGTATGCAATCACATGTTTTCTACACATAAAAATGTTTGATGTATAGATTTCAAAATATATTCCAAACTAAGCCAAATTAGTCCATATCATTGTTCATTCAAATTTTCTAAGTAACATAAGAATGAAATTGCCTATGTTTATATGAATGTTTTAATTTACAGGTGACAACCCACGACTTCCCAGAAGGGTCTAAACCACTCGTTCATCTATTATATCGGCCCGGCCACTACGACATCCTTTATGGGTGACCACCTTCCAATTTAATAAAGTTAATTATCCTTCTTATATGTTTGTTTCATTTTTAAGCTAACACACATGAACACGAGATGCCCCTATAATATAGGTAACATATCAAAATGTAAACACAGTCTGGTATCAAGTTTTTATTAGTTCCAATAATCACAAAACAAAGGGTATTTGGATAGCTTAACACTTACAATCTAAACTGAAGGCTCATTTTCATTAATCCATACTATTAACATACAGTATGTAACATAAGGACTGATGAATATATTTTGTTAATGCAGGTTATGTTATCTGCGACTTGAATATTTATTGACAGCCGGTATTGTTACTTTAAATGCTGCCGTACATTTGGTACAAGTCCTTCAGTACTTTAAATCTGGGGCCTACTGTCCACTGAAAATGAGCCCAATAAAGTAGTCAAAAGTGAAAAGGTACAAAATATTGAAATGTCATTAAATGTCAAACGTCAGCAGAATAATTTATCTGCAGAAATAAACACCATCTGGTTCTCTAACAGGCTTCATACCTGCAAAGAATGCTTTGATATCCTCCTCCTTGACTATGACTTTTCTCTCCTGGAAACTTTTCAAGAACTCTAGTAATTTGTCTCTCAATTTGGAGTACTCTGTTAAAGCATTTATCTGCTGAACTCTACCGAGAGAGGACAATGCTGCCATTCCTTTTTCATACTGAGAAGCGGGTTTCCCGTGTGTCTTTTCCTTCCCCAATTGTTCATAGGCTGTTACTGTGTCATCGGGGTCTATTAAAAACAATACTGATAAATCCTTATACATTAAAATACATTCATTGCAAGTACAGAGCTTGTGACGAAAGTTTGATGGCCAGAATGTTGCACCCTTGTGAATTTTCTTAATTCCTCTTGGCCTGACACATGGTCTTTCATCCATTTTTTGTTTCTTTTGTCCTGATTCATTCTCATCACTCTTAGTAAGAAGTTTTCGTTTCTGAATACTTGCCTGTGTTACTGTTTCATCAGTACATTCAATGTGGTTCGTATTTCCTTTAATATCATCTTGTTCCTCCTTATTATCAGGGATATCAGCCTCTTGTTCTTCATTATTTTCTTGTTTATTATTTAAATTATCATTATCGTGTCTATGTTTATTTTCTGCAGTGTTATCTTCTTTGTCCTTATCATCTGTATTCGCATTATCTTCTATAACATTATTTTCTATTGTGTCATTCTGATGTTTATCATTGTCAACTTTGGTATCATTAACTTGTTTATCTTCATTTCTTACATTGGAAATTATATTTTTGTTATCATTATTTTCATTCATTATGAAATCTGTAGAAGTGTCTTCATTATGAGCTTTAGAATCTTCAGTGCATTCGGTCTCTGATTTAGATATAGTTTGTAAGCTTTCACAGTCTTTAGGGTTTTCGGCCTTACTTTCAGAAATAATATCCCTGTCATCAGATTTATCGTCATTATTTTCCACTTTTTCACTTGCACCAGCATTAGTGGTAATAGATTTATTGATGTCTTCATTTTCTACTGGATCTCTTAGTAGCAAATCTTCTTCTGCTAGTTCTTGGTTAATTTCGGGTGTCATTAATTCTGTACTGTTTTTTTCGCAGTTGGGAGAAATGTGTAGTTGTAGTGCTTCACAGCTCTCAGTTAATTTATTTTTTTCAGTTTGCTCACAATTTGTCAAATCAGTTTCTAAAATATTTTCTTCAGTATTATTAATTGTGAATTTACCTTCTTTAATTTCTTTAGGGTCTGTTTCAGCATTAATTAGTAATTCCATTTCTTCTAGTTGTTCACTATTGTTAGGTTCAGTTTCAGAATTAATTTTATCTTTCTTGTTATCATAAACACTGTTATCTGTTACAGTAAACTCCACTTGTGCAGACTTATTAACATAATCTTTATTTTCACTCAAATCAGTATCATCTTTTGAAAGTTCTACAAACTCCTTCTCTTTCATCATAGGATTTGTGTCATCCAAAGGCTCCTCCTGCATATTTTCATCAGCAGATTGGAGTTCGATATTACATTGTTGTGTAAGGTTCGTCTTTCCAGTGACATTTTCAATACTCTCATTTTCAATGTTATCACTATCCATTTTAATTTCGTTGTCATTTACAGTGTCATTGTTACTAGACTTTTTGGTGTTTGATATAGAAAGTTCATTAGCCGTGTCAGTAAATTCTGAGCTTACATTTAAAACATCAACATCTACATTCTCTTTGTTTACTGTATGTTCAGTGTAGTCATACAGAAATTCATTTTTGTTCATACATTCCTTGCAAATCATTTCAGAATAATCTTCATTGAGAGGTACAACTGCATCCAAATGTGATGAGTGGAACCAGTCCTCACAAACTATACATTGGATCATTTCTTGTTCCATGGTGGCTTCCGGGTCAGGATATGGTCTGTGACATGTACAGTAAACTCCACTGAAGTTTTGGTTATAAGAATTCTCTTCATTTGTTTCAGTTTTAGTAGGAGTAAACTGGCATGGATGTGAGTTGAATTTATGGTTTCCACAGTCACAGCGGAAATTCCTTTTTGTATACAATTCAATAAGCTCGTGTTTTTCATGACAACTTAAGCTGCACGCGAGACACACTCCGGCCCTTTTATCAGGATCATCTGCGGCATCAGGACAACACGTCCTACAAGCATAGATGGCTTGCCTTTTGATATAACCCTTGAACAAACAAAGAATAGAATTGAAACAAGCAGACATGTTATACAACCCTGTACCTTAGAAACCCATTGCAAATATAATTGCGAGCGTAAGTGATCAACAGTTTCCATTTACCATTTAAATAACACTGTGGCATGTAAATATAGTGCTTAGGTTCAATGTATTTCTCCTAATAAGGATTAACTTTGCGACCCTAATATCAGTCTACTGGTATACACATACTTCAAACACAGCTACAATGTAGAAACAAATATGAGTGGTGCAATAATTTTTAGACTTATGTAGTGGAGAAGTCAATATCGAATTTTGTTTTTTACAAGTAGTAAGAAGTCTAAAGCTTAAATAATGCAGTTTACTCCCATATAATCTAAAATCAAGCAAACTTAACTGAAGTTCCATTGCATTGAAATTATGTGAACAGCTTCATTTAAATTGGTTTATTTTTGATTTATTGTTATATTAATTTATGTTAGTGACCTAACTCTTAAACCATCTTTGCGATGAACATTTTTTCTTTAAGTTTAGGAGGCTTGTAGCCATTAAACCCTTTGTTGCTCATTATTTTTTCATCATAATATGATCATCATAGCACATGCCGGGCCCTGGATTCGTTCTTTGACAATTGAAAGTAAAGAAGTCTGTTTTAGGTAAAGTGTTAAAACTGTATTGCACATTAAAGGTAAGGTCTTCTGCTATAATGAAAATTAATAAATAGAGAGGTTGAATGAAGATGTTCCTTAGCTAACTTCTCTAGCTTTTCGTTCTCGTTATTCCCAAAACAATTAAAAATTGTTGTTACGAATTAGTACAAAAAGTCGATCACGACTACTCGAAACTACTGTCCTAAAATGCACTTTACAAATCTCAATACAAAGTTTTCAATAAAATAAGATACACAATTGTAATTTACAGTATTGTAAACGTTACTTAGGTACTTTTAGGACTTATTTCATTGTTCAATAACGAACCCTCATTTTCAAATCTCACCCATATTTCTAAAAGCTTACCAGAGAAAGTGTATTTTACCTTTGAGTAAGTACAATTTTTGTCATCCGAGGCACCCAACACGGCGTTGACATCTTCCTCAAAGTCTTCTTGTTCTTTCAAGACATCCATCATGGTAACAACTTTTTCGCCATCACATTCCGCCATTTCTGTGTCTTCACACGCATTTATGCCATTTGTCGACATTTCTGAACTACTATTACCCAATTTTGATACACAATTCGCAATTACATATATTTAAAGTCAATATGAACGAAAAGCCGGTTACGAATAATGTTCAGTATTCGCCAAAACGAAGAATGGTTAATGCGCGCCAATGCCGCCAATTCATAATATTACATGTTTTTAGTTACGGCTCACGGTGACGACAGTGAATGATTGAATGACATAAGTGAAAATCAATTTTAAAAAACAATTAATTGCGTACACATAATATTAAAAATATTAAATAATAAAATAAATAATAGTATTGTACAAACTATAATATACAGCAAGCATATTTTATGATAGTTCCACAGCTTGTTATGATTTAGGACTATGGTCTACCATCGTGGTTATAAAAATGTATGGAAAAATATCTTGTGAAACTATACTTAAGTATAAGCAAATAATTTTCAAGTCACATGTTAATTATTTATGTATGTATTACATGTGTAGGTAGGAATCAAATATTCTAATGCAATAAAATAATTATTCTCTGACCACTTCTGATAAAGTTGTCGCCGAATGCAGAGTTAAATTCTCTTTTTGATAACTGATAATTTACTAAATAAATCAGCGGTATTCCTGAAATTTTCTGTTGTTTTCTTTGCGATTGGATTGAGATAGATGTATTGCATGTTTGTGTCAGACACTGATATATCCCGAGGCTAGATGAACTAGATTAAGCGTTTAGGCTTAGCCTCTAGGAGTGGTAACCCTTTCCCAGCTTACCGCTCCCTTTAAGCCGGAACACATTAATAAACAAAAGCAATTTCTGTTATTGGTTAACCTATCAATGGTCTTCCAACAGGCATATCCTACGGTCTACCATTTTTGTCATATTAAAATTTGTCATTTGTCAAATTTGGCAAAATTTGGTTAAAATTTATCTACGTATATGAGATTCAAATGCTTTAGTTAATTTTTAAGTAACATTTAATGGTAATAAGGGTTAAAGAAGAAACGGGACGTCCAAAGTTTTCTGTCCATTGCCGACATACAAGAAGCCGGCATCAGGAGTCTTAACTTTGTGAAAGTACGACATGCCAGGCCAGTATAAGCTCTTTAGATACGCAATGCCGCCAGATCGTTCTATCGACAAATTCCAACACCCAATTGGTATGTCTTGGTCTATGGAGTCAAATAAGTCCATGCTGTAATTGTAGTCTTGGCGAGTCAACAAGTTTGTGTTCCAACGATGCTGAGGTCGTCTGATGTGGAGGTAAGATTTAAGTGCATTGGCTTCAGAGAGCGTTAGTCCATAATAATTTGGGTTGATGACAACGGTACCATCTGGCTGCTGGACGAGCTGACCTCTGGCGCATACTTCTGCTTCATCACATATATTACTGATGGTTGCCGCCAGACGCTTTTCTTCCTTCATAATCTGACATCTGTCGGGATGGTTTTCCTCTAAGCTCTCGTCCAGGACCTTGGTTTTCAATGAAGGATCACCACGGAACGGGTAAGTAGCGAGTAGGGATAAGTGTCTATATTTCTTCTTGGCTTTAGGAAGTAAGCCCCAGAACTTGAAGTCCGTAGAGTAAAAATATTTCCTGTCTGCGATAGCGTCACTGTCTATGCCGACGGCGATGTGATAATTTGCGTCCGCGGCATATATCTGGCCCCAATATTGGATATGATTGAAATGGTTCTCTAATTGGAGTATTGTCAGAGAATTCTGCAATAGCGATATCAGCTCGTCGGTCAACATCATCCCATGTACATTAACACAGTCCTTATATTCCCATAACTTGTGCACGTTCATATTTTGTTTGATAAATTAAACATTACCAATATAATAAACAAATCTCTAAATCAGTAACTTTGTCGCTGTCAATATAAACTTCATATATTTTTATAAACATTTAACTTTAACGGCCAGGGTGCCAGTTGAGTTTTAACTTACTTTTATGTAGGTACTCGATAAATAAAAGCATTACTTCAATCAAAAAAATTAAAATACATTATGTATGTGTGCTATTTTAGTCCGCCAATTTCTTTCAATTGGATGAAAAAATTTGTGCCACAAAATTATTATAATTCTAGGAAATGATATCTTCAATAAAAAATTGTCAAGTAATATTGTCGAAAAGATGATGATGAGATGTCAATTTATTCTATGATAGTACAATTTTTATATTGAATCTTTTCTTTTTGTTTCAACTTATACCACGGGTCATCGAAGAGCGGTGTAAATCGAGAACACTTCTCGTGTGTCAATTACCCGCCATCAAATATTTGCTGGCCCTCTGTTGATCGTAATTCGTAACTTGAGTACGTAAAATACCAGCATAACATGCCATCTCTGAGTGGCTGTTTAGAACGAGTCGATGGTTCAGGTTACCTTGGCTACGGGTTGTATAACCCGAGACGCAATTTACTTATTTTTACAAATTGCGACCGACTCGTGTTGCTTGTTTAGCGACTCGTGGGTAACATTTGGAAGGAAATATAACCGTAATTGCCGTTTTCTTGTAAAATGGCTGCTGGTTAAATATGGCTAGGTGAAGACGAAGCTAACGTTATAACATAAAATATACTTCTATGTATTTAAAATTATATTATTTTTTAATTATAACTTCCACTTATTTCTTAATAACGCTTTAAATATATAATAATGTTCCCTAAAACGTAACTCGTTACGCTACTCAACACTAGATGGCATATGTAAGCCACCGTTCACTAGCGCGTTTCATCATAGATGGCGGTGTGAGCATCAAAATTATCAAAGTAACTGCTGCTAAAATTGGAGGACAGCGGACAGAAAAACAAAAAGTTATAATATAGCCGCTCGTGAATCATAAATCACCTTTTGCCGCATATCTTTCACGTGTGCCCTTATAGACCCATGCATTATACTGGAGCAGCATTGGTTTGTAGCCATCTCTACAGTTGCTTGTTGTAGCTAATATCAGAACAGGATTTACCACATTTAAGACTAGAACAGTGTTTCCGCTACAAGTTTACCAAACATTGTCAAATGGAATAAAATATTGAATATTTATTTTAAGCCCCAAAATAACGTTTCGAGGTGGCACAATTCAGTCCGGCTATACCTATTTCTTTAGGGTTCTATTGCAGAAGTTGGGTTACCGTATCGAGTGGTAGGTTTTCCTGGTAATGACGGTGTCTATTTTGTTATTTGCAGTATGATTAATCAATAGTGAGTATTTTGTTTTAGTTCTATTTCTAACAACTTTTATGTTTCTCTGACACCGAGCCAAAATTACGGATATGGTCCGAAAATTCCTCACACTGTTGCGTTTACGTCTTCCGTTAATCGTCAGTACTTATAATTTTACATTCCCGTTCGAGGCTGCGGTGAATCAAACCTGTTTTATGATGTAGCGTTTTGTTGTTTCCTTCGCACTTAAATTAATGCAAACGCATGTTTATAATGTAGGTAAACGTTTATCGCGCGATGCACATCGCGGTGCTGCGGTGCCGCTGGCGTACTCAGTGGTGATGTGAAACAATGGCGGGACACGTGCGTCAATTAGCCACTCGCCGGGATTCGAACGCGCCCATCGACACGCGCTCGCCCTCTCCGCCAGAGAGACTGACACGAGAGGGTTTCTTCCTTTTGGCACCGCTTCACTCGGTATGCTCACAAGTAAGAAACATGAAAAGTGACAGGCAATAAATTAGACTTATTTCCAGTGCCGTCTTGCTCTCTGGTTTGTAATCGTGCCTGCTGCGCTTCGGGCTTTGGCTTCGATTTTCGACTAAAACAAACATTTCAAAGTTGAGCACGAATTGTTCAGGACCTGATTGTAGAATTATCTATAGAAGTATGCAGTTCGAAATCTATCAGCTGCCTGGTTACCATAGAATGAGTTCTGCCTGATTAAAGATAGATAACTTTGTTCTTTATTTCATCTTTCTCGTTCGGTAGTTGAAATTTATTGTCTCTTAACTTTCTTATTTTCTTTGGTAATTGACAAAGACTCTTTTTACGTCCCAATGCTGGCCACTCACGTCAGCCGCCGCGACAGGCTTAGAGTATACCTCCTCTGCTACGCTGCCCTGTTGGAGATAGGTGCAGGAATTATTTGAAGGAGCACCCGTTGTCCTGTTTAAATTTGAATATTAAAATTCAGACCAAAATGAGGTACGAACTGGAGCGAACCAGTTCGAGGACTGAACGTGCGACGGGCGCGATTGTGGTCCGCAGCTCTCGGCGTTCATTTAGCGCGTGCTTAATTATTAAACAGAAAAAATCGATCCAAACAGCCCACCTGTCCCCCCCCCCCCCCGCCGATAGCTTTATTGATGGCACTCGACACCGACGCCATCCAGATTGCAATCATTGGAGGTCTCAATGGGACCGGCGGGGGCGCGCGGGGTCGTCGTTCCTCAATATGAGCGGAGATAGTTTACACACATGTCACTAGCATGAGTATGTTATTTTGTTTGTTTATTGGAAGGTATACAAATTTCTTTTGTTACGAGAAACTGTAACGTATTTACATGTTGCGAGGGCATTGCTACATTTACGTGACATGACTTGATGTCTGGTGGAGGGAAGATAGAAGATCAGCGTCTCACTCCAACTGAGAGTCAAATCCCGGCACCCGTGATGCTATGTGGATTATGAGGAAGACATAGTAAAGCTTACAGCGCTGAGTTCGCCAAAGTCGTCCAAGAGGTGTGAGGTAAGCCACGGTCGGCCGGTGCGGACTCACACGTATCATTCGGACGGGCGTGTCGGTTGTAATGGTAGAACTATAATAGTTTTGATATTCATGATGATGGTTGAAATATTATATTGATTTATAAATTCAACGTGTAATTAATTTTTTTATGGAAAATGAACAATTACTATTTCATTGAATTTTTTTTCGTACCAATAGTTAAAAGGAAGGAATGAATATAAGATACGAAATAAATAGGATAAGAAATGAAAACGGATAGTCGTAAAAAATATTGGGGTTAGTATTTTTATCTATAAATTCCTCCAATGCTATATTCTAGTATACTAATCTAAAGATTGAATCTCGTCATGAAAACTGGATCCCGCGATAAGTAAGCAAATCGTATCCTCCATTTTACGTAATTCCTTTCCTGTTTATCCCATGTAAATGTGTACATCGTATATTAGTTCTGCGAGATCAAAATATACATTCGCGTACATGTTGTTAAGTAAACAGATTGAAGTCGGCGAAATAAACGTTACCACCCCCGGCACCCCGGTACCTGCGAACGAATCGAACCGAATTTAATTCACTCAAATAACAATGAGTGCCAACAATGAGCGAATGTTTTTAAATAACCACCAACAAATCCAAATGAAGTCGTGAACAATGGGCTAAATTCGCCATATGGGCGTTTGATCGCAAATCGGCCGTGAGATTCTGACTCCGAGCGACACCGGCTGTCTGCCGAGCGGCATTGGGAGCCACTGGGGCTTGCGAGTGAGCAATCTGAATGTGGCCGTCGGGAAACAATAGGCGAGGTTCCCACAGGCGCGCCCCGGGCCGCCCCGCGTCACCGATCGGCCGTATTTCTTTATTTTTTAGCGACTAATTGTTTTGGAACGCGAGGCTGGCCGGCGTGCCCCCGGGCGGCGCTACCGATCCGCCGTCGTGCACCCAAAGAAAACATAACTCCCGTCACCGCCCAGCCCGGTTGCACTTCGTAGTTTATTCAGCGTTTTGTTTGATTTACGGATTACATTTGGAAAATATTATGCTACTTTCATCTTCGTCTATGTGGTATCAGTTTATATTTCCCATTTGCATCCGTTCGTCTATAATTAAATGATTTATCTTTACGTTTTTGGCTCACCTTATAGTTAATTTGCCGTTAACACAAATTAAGCTAATATCGGTCTGAAACGATCCACAAAGCCGCCGTCCCCAACAATACTCATGCAAGAGGAAGTTCACTACCAAAAGTATTCTTACAAAAATGTATTTTATGTAATATCACGATTTCAACAATTAAATGTTTAATAAATACGCTCAGTCCCAAATTCTTTACATTTGAAACAGAACAATGATTTACGAAACTACTCATTCCCGTCCAATTAGCGACGGCGAATTGAATTTCGAATAAACATTAATGACTGTGTTCAAACTGGTACATTAAGAAAAAACGATTCCCACAATCGTGCTCGATAAATTGCAAAAATTCAAGTGTTCTTTTCCCACAATTAGAATTATAAGGTAAGGAATGAAAGTGAGCGGTGGAGTGGCGACTGCGAGCGGCAACAAAGGGCGGGAAGGAATATTGCGTGTTTAATCACGGGTGAGCGTCACAAACAAGGGCGGGTCCGCTAGGGTTGGCACCGTCGCGTTCCTGGAGAGATTGGCACTAAATACAATTTATACACTGAGATAAACAAATTTTAATATAGTATGCAGCCAAAAACATTATTGAATATTTATAGATAAACTACGTTTGAACGTAATGTTCTGTACATAGATAATGTATTAATTACGTAAATGTAAATGTAA
>DWEM01001227.1:0-15011 GCA_018245935.1 Agara belti belti | reverse complement strand
CCCCCCCGCTCGACACCGCCCCCGCGCGCCGTCCCGCGCGACCACGCACTATACACGCTGTTGATGGAAAAGATACCGCACGAGAGATCTTTCTTATCTTTTTGTCTTAGTGTTGTTTGTTAACGAATCGAGAATGTCGAAAATGATGCGCGATGATGTGGGAATAATAATAGAAATAGAAGTCGCGTGAAACGAAATAAACAAGAACTGCAATTGTGTACACACTGTCTCCTTCTTTTTACATACTTTAACATTATATAGATAAATTTAAAGTCAATATTGAATACATTACATTCCAGTACTGTAACTGTTAACTTCCATTAAGCTGTTGTTTTTTTGAAAGACTTAAACCGTGCGTAAGCTGCCTTAGTATAGTATACGTAGCGTCACACCGGTTACATCCCACTGCTGGGCTTACCATAAGGTCTGCAAAAGTAGAGAGATATACTTGGCTAAGGGGAAGCCATTGAGATTATTATGAGGAACAGCAAAAATATTTTTGCTAAAAATTTAAAAAAACTACTGTGTCCAAATATAGCTAAGACCAATTCAGGTAAAGTAATTCCACAAAAAGTTTTATCAAAATCGGTCAAGCCGCTTAGTAGATAAATTCTAAACGCACGCCTACTTAAATTTCGTACATTAACTTGGAACACAAATATCTCTCAATGTGTATTTGGTCGTAATTTCATAAAAAAATATGATTGTGTATTATAATTTTTTATCACACATATTTTTTATATTACCTATACCTGAATAGATTTGTACGTAATATTCGTTATATTGAAAATATATTCGAATTATAAAAATATAAAGTTACCATGTAACCGAGAAATTATTTACACAAAAAAAAATCTTATCAAAAAAAAATCTTATAAAAAAAAATCTTATTATGAAAAATGTATACGTCAAATTAAATCTATTGTTGAAGTATTTTTAGAATATCTTGATATTCATAAGAGATTTGTTGTCTTCTTTGTCTATAATCATAGAGAAAGTAAGCTTAGTTCAATTATACCTACTTAAGTCCACATTTTGTACATTTTTTAATGTTTATTAAATAAATAATGAGACTTGATTTGTCTTTGCATTTTCTTTTATTACAATATTTTATACCATTCATTTGTGACAACGTAGAGAAATTGCAAGCTTCTTAAAAAAAATTTTTCGCCCTTGTATCGTATGTTTAAAGTATCCAGAATGTCTTGAAAAGAAGTGTTCAGCACGGATTCAAACCTCAAACCTTCGTGGGACTCGAAAGCATATAATGTCACATAAATAATATACACATTTTATAGTGACGTAAAGTGACAGGAAAATAAAAGAATATTTTTGTGTGGTGCACAGATACGCTGGCCCGGTGAATTGTCCTGGTTGGGAATCGAATCCACAACCCTCCGCTTATTAGGCCGGTTATTTAACCACTGGATCAATTAATTCGATAGTTCATAGTTAATATATGTATGCAATGTATGTAAGCATGTTATCTTCTTCCTCGTATGGGTTACGCGTAACACGCGGGGAGGGGGAAGAAAAATAAAACTCGTCATTACTAAAAATAAAACAATCGCAATTTTTTTGTTTTTAAATTATTATATTAATAAATAATGGTAGTTCTATTTACATGACACATTCTTTTGTTTTGGCAGAAGACAATAAAATATTGTTACACAATAGTTTCGTCGTAACTGTATCGCGTCGGGCGTCCGGACCCGCGACGCGTACGCTCCAAATCGGCAAACCCACACAACCGGCCACAAACAAAAAACATTTTTTTTTTTTTTGGTTACAACGTTCACGAAATACTGGTCGTTTTTGGTTTTACAATTCACAATTTAAACATAAAGAAACATCGACACAGACCACATTACCGATACATAAGACTTCGCGTTTTGATTTCGTTTTTTTTTTTCATTCACAAAACTACAGGCAGTCTCCGTTTAGTGGGCGTTGCGATAGACATTTTTGGTTCGACGTCGTTCCATATTTGAATTCAACCAACAGACATGCATAAAACTACCCTGACATTACCGTATCAAACGAGGAAATCAAACTTACACTGCGATCTGGTAATACAACACAAACATTGTCATTGGAAAAACTACGTGGTTCACTAGTGACTAATGTTAGTCGCGACTAAGGTGAGAACACAATCATTTCGTCATCGCGCGTGACGTCATCCGCGTAATCTACAATCAGGTTTGTGACGTTTGGACGAAAAATAAAACCGTGAGCAACTCAAGAGAATATCATCCTGGTTATTACAAAAAAATCCTGATTTATTGTCGTCGCGGGCCCTCACTGGCCGCCGTCCACTCTTTTTTTCAATCTCAAATGACATTACATAACATTAAAACTTGAATTTGGAACACAGCTTTCCGTACTATATCTAATTGTTTTTAAAAAGAATCCATTTTCGTTACGAAAGCCGCGAATGAGGAGCTGCCCGCAATGTCGCCGGCCGTACTACGGCCGTTGGTCAATCACACCGAAGAAGGACATTCTAGCAACAAGCACTCGTGAGTCAATGGATATCACAGGTTCTAGTGGCCTAATTGATACACCGATGCGAGGACACTACTGAACAATTTATCTTTTATATCTATTTTATTTCTTACAATCTATAAAACTGCATTCGAACAATATGTTCTATATACTCGTATCTTATTTCGAATCAGTTTTCGCACGTTTCTAATTCATAAATGTATACAAAATTTAGAAAAAAAAAAAATATATTTCATTATTCGGACATGTTGAGATTTTTTCATTCGAATTACATAATAATACACTCGATTTCTCGCAATAAAACGTTGTCAAAATGCAGTTTCATATTACAATAAATCACTTAACAAATGCAACTGAACCTTAATTTAAGAATAGTCGTGATTTTTTCTTTCATCCGTTCTCGAAGACTAAAAGAATAATACTCTAAAATTCAGTTCTAGTCACATTCGCCCGATACAAATATTGCCCGCATAAAAAAAAATCCAATTTCAATCTCAAAATTCACAGAAAATTGAAAAAAATGTTACAATCGTTCACATTAAATTAGCACAACTTGTAAATGAATAAAAAAATGCGATTGCTTTTGATATGTCTTGTCGTGCAATGTATTGACATAGATGAGTTGACGTAACAGTTGATTTATAACAATATGGCAAGAATCCTTGGGGCAAAACCAATGACGTATACAAAAATTAATATCAGATACTTTAGGCAATATTCGGTAAGAGCTCAAACGACAAGCAATACCATAAGATCGACGACATATCGCACCATTCGTTATTAATTTTAATATTCTTTTTTTTTCACTCCTACATTACAATGTACATAGACCCCGGTGTCTATTATTGCTTAGTTTTTATAAGTGTTGTCCTCAAAAACTTCTACCTATAAATAATTTCACGTTCGTCCCAATAAATTTACCATTCAATAAATACGTACACGTAAAAAATATAAACTATATCAATAGTTTAATCTTTAAAACAAACTTTTTCTTATCCTAATTATATATTAATAACTATTCATCAGTATGTTCTCATTCATTTTCAATAATATGCCTACTTTATAATCTTTCCAAGCGCCTGAATTTTTGCAAATATTCCTATCTTATAAACGTATTTAATTTTAATTTTCATTTATTGTATGAATGTATTTTATAAAAAAAAATTATCATCGCTAAATAATAATGAATTTATTACAAGGTCACTAGATAAATAAGGTCACATTTAAACATCAGAAACAATTTTAGTCAATACAGTAGTAGCTCTGGCAGAGCCGTAGATGCAGGCACTCGAGTTGAACGTAAAGAAGGCCCGTGAACACACAAACACAACTGCCAATAATTTAATGTCAAGTCATAAAGCAAATATATTAAATATTAATATCTACCGTAACGCTAAATTATTACAAAGAAAATGTTTCGATAATAATGATTCACGTAATACAATATAAATAAGTTAAATATTCTAAAAAGTTAAAAATACACACACCTAACCTAATAAAAAGCACTCAATTACGTTTGTGGTAAAATACATAGGTGATAGCGCGTATCGCTACGATTTCATTTAATTCATTAGTAAAAAATAAAATGCCAAACAAATAAACGGAAAGGCTGAGGAATGGTAATAAAAATTACAATAAAATAAAATAACTAACACAGACAAAGGTACAAAAATATCGATACACGTGATCAATATCGCCCCGCGGCTCGCAATATGATGTTTTGTACTTTGCTCTGAATAACGAATATACGTAGGTTAGTAGTTTATGAGATCATCGTGCCGCATAACGTGTCAATTATGCGCTTAATTAGAATAAATCGACAAAATATGCAGAAAAGTATACGCGTGAAGCCGACCGCGGCGGCCGCGCGCCCTTGTCGGCGAACTAAACAGACAGGAATATACAAAACTACATGACACGGTCCCTTAGACGATACGATCGGTACTAACGCAGTAACATAAGACTAGCTGAAATGCGATAAACACTATTAATAATTAAAACTTAAATTACATCTTTGATATATAACTCACTCGGTTCATGTCGAAAAATACATCGTCACAAATTCAATTCCCATGTAAATGCAAAAGATTTCTCATCGGAATTCCGGACCAGTCGAAAAATCGAGAGCTTATTTTTTCTATAAATCCAGGAACTACAAGTCGGTTTTAATAAGTATACTTAATCTCACACTACGCGATATCAGAAGACCTAGATTGAAAGGCAACTTACACCTTACATAGCTACGGAAGGGACGTCACTCCGTCGTTTGGAAGAACATTGGCCCGCAGGGCTAGGCTTGTGTCAGGTGCCCGATTCTTGGTAAGGGCCAGTCACGGTGCAAGGATGCATCGGGAACAAAGTAGTCCAAGACATTGTCGTCTGAGTATCAGTCCTTAACATTATTTGACCACTTTTCTTTGCTGCGTTGGTAGCTTCCACGAGAGCGGATAGAGAACTATACCCTCCTGGAATTGTGTCCTCTGCGTTTTTCCATTTATCTGTCATTGGAGTTTGCCGATGATCAGATCCAGGCGTAGACGCTGGTGAAGCTGAATTCGAGTTGGGCCCTGGTGTGTTGGGCGTAGCGGGGTTTAAGCCCAATTTTTTCAAACGCATTTTCTCTTCCCATTCTTCAAGACCATGTTTTGGACGATTTAAATTTCTATGTTGGTAGAACACTAAGGAAATCCTAGTTGGATTTACTCTATTCGGACTTCTAACAGCTGTGGTGGAATGCATTTCATGTTTAGCGCATTCGAAGAGAACGCTACCATGTCCTAGCGCTATAGCTACTCCGCCCATTTGGCTATCCTTGAAGCAATCTAAATTGTCAGTTACATCCGTGACTTCCCCTATAGGATCTGCTTTAGGCGGCTCTGGAGGGTAAGGAATAGAAAAAGGAGGAGGATACAAGCACCAGTTTGGTGAAGATTGACACCAGTTCGAACTTGGATTTTGGTAGAAGTTTGGAGCAAAATTGGGGTTGTATTGATATCCGTACGAATTATAACAATGCGAATTCCTTATCAACTCCTCTCGTTTGTATTTCTCGGCATTGTAATATGCTAGACTGTTATATTCGTTATATGTATTTTCATAAGGGTTATAATGTCCATAAGGGTTTGGTGGAAAAGGATAAGTGTTAGGTACCTGAGCATAATTTCCATATCCTTGTAAAGAAGCCTGGTTTCCGTAATTACTTTGATTGACTGGGTGAAAATTATTACCCGCAAATTCGTGTACAGGTTTATTTACTAACGCCATGTTCTGATGGCTTAAGTCATCGTGACTAATTGTATAATTTGTTTGTGGTGCTGAAGTATGCGGTGCAGCTGTATTTATTCTGTTATCATATGGGCTTCTATGATCATAGCCTTGAGTTAATTGTGGCCTGTCAGACGGAGGATAGGGTTTTAAAAATGTAGAATTTTCCATACCATCAGGAGCATTTAAGTGTTGAGACCGTGAAGGAGGTCTTGCCTTAGGCACTCTAAATAATGCGTTCTCATTTTCAACTGTTTGATCTTTGGCTTTCGATGGATCCCAATTTTTTGAATCTGGTGATTTCCAGACGCTTCTACGAATATCTATGGAGTTTAACCCCTCATTATTCGGAGATTTTAATTCCGGAACTTGCGACGGTGCAGGAGACGCGGGTGTACTTTGTGATTTTTGGGAGATTTCAGTGAGCCTCGGAGAATTAGGCATGTCAAATTCTGGTATTTTAGCTATTTCTCCTACTAAATTCTGTTTGTCGGATTCAGGGGTATTTTTTTGTGGAGCTGGATCAGAATTTGTTTCGCTTCTATTAGAGTCTGGACTGTAATTATTCGGAGGAATATTAAGATGAGCTGTGGTTGAATCGGGATCCTCCTTTACTACATTATTGAACATTCCATTGTTAGCAAAATCAGCCCACTGATTTTGTGATGCGTTTAATGGATCTACTGGAGCTGCATTGAATTGTTGTTCTCTCTTTTGTAATCCGGACGCAAAGCTTGGCAATTGATTAGGGTTAGACGTTTGACAATTCCCGTCTACAATTGGCGGGGCGGGATTGTGATTGAATAGCGAATTCTGATGATGCATGTTATAACTTTGATCGTATGGGTTATAAGGAGAATCTAATACAGTACTAGAAATTTGATTGCTTTGTAATTGGGCTTCGGTAAAATTGTCTATCATCGAAGCCATATCAAGGAGCGCTGGGTTACTCAAATTGGCGTTGATGAGACCAGAATTAGGATTATGCATATTAGGATTAATGAACGCGGAGTTATAATGAGTGTTATTAGAAAATGCTGAAGGATTAGATTGATTTAATGTCGCTGGAGTGGTAGCTCGTGGAGACGCGCTGCTTTGACTTCTTGGACTGGCGTTGTTCCTGTTATCGCATGGTTGTGGAGTTCTCGGTGCTGGAGTGTTGCACTGTGATTTTTTCTGGTTAGTAGGACTCTGTTGTGAAGAATTAGTTGAATTATTGTTGGATTCTGCGTTGTTTTCTTCGTCTTTTCGTTTCTTACCATGCCGCCTGCAGGGCTGTAATGGTACTGATCGCACTCGCACTTCCATAGGATATCTGAAATGAGTACAAGACGATTAAATAATAAATGCAATTTATTCAATTATCTAAAGTTTTTTTTGTATGAAATACATAGTTATGACTATAATTATTAATTTTAAAAAATCTGATTTTTATGTTTAATCCATAACTGTTAAAATAAAAATTTTGTACATCACCACTCACTTTTCCAAGACTTCTAAAGCCCCATTGTTCATCTTTTCCTCTTGGCCTTCCTTAGACCCAAATTCGTCGGTTGTATCCAAGACGTACAGAGGCAGTACATGTAGCTGTTCGTCAGAGGGCTTGGAGAGATTGCGATGTTTTGCAAGGGTTACAACAGCTGTGCAGCCATTGTTCATATTGTGAAGGTCGCGATGGGCATGAGCACAGAAATCTATGCAAGCTGTTACACCTATATAGAAATAAAAAATCCATATTAATTTAGCAACAATATTTGTAAGAAAAGAACCATTGTAACAATCAATATAACAAAATCAAATGATACCAGAGAAAGGTCGTCCAGGTTTGAATCCTAGTCGACAATCGGAAGCCTCTTTCTCAAACTGGCACTGGTTCTCAAACGATTTTGGCGCCAGATTCGTATACAGTGGGCTGAGCAAGGTCGCCAGGACGTTCATGCGCTCTTCAATCTCGCTTTCCTCAGTTTTGACCGAAAGTCGGAACTTGCGGACGGTTTTCGAACGGGCGTACTTGCATCCATTGTAATACATGGACCAGGAACAGCCGAAACTGTAAGAAGCGCCGCACGTCTCTGGATCTAGACCTGTGACAAAATTAATAGATTTCAGCGACTAATCTTGATTTTAAATATACAGAACA
Organism: Agara belti belti; assembly: GCA_018245935.1. Taxonomy (NCBI): domain Eukaryota; kingdom Metazoa; phylum Arthropoda; class Insecta; order Lepidoptera; family Hesperiidae; genus Agara; species Agara belti. The sequence continues at coordinate 7,102 of DWEM01001227.1, read as the reverse complement.
TCATAACGTGGCAAAATTTCTTAAAATTAACAAATTACAAATACTAATGAAACTCCATTGATTCGTAGTCAAGGCTAAAGAATTTTTTTTCCGAAAGAGTAACAGGAGGATTTTCTGGGAGGTTATCAGAACAAATATCAAGAGTTATACGTACCTTGACAAGCGCAAGTTCTATTCTCGTTGGTAGCACACCGTCTTGTGGTAGGCAGACCGTATCTGTTAAGTTTGTGAGATAGCAATGTGTAGTCTAGGTCGGCTTCCGATTGGGGGATGCCCTCCCATGCGACTAAACACACCACTATCCATGATGTAGAGCACCTATGTCCATTGCGGAATTTAACAACCACTAGTACTTTTTCTGTGTAATTAGCTCGCCTTATTACCTGCAATATAAAATGCACTATTATTAAATATTGAAACTCTACAACTGTCTAGTAACACCATCTAAGGTTATCGTCATTATCAGCTGATTGTATTACTTTATTTTTATTATGTTTCTTAATAAAATAAATCCATAGACTGAAGCTTATTGTTTTAAATTCGGATCTTGTATTGCCTTCGTAGCAATACAATTTTAATATGATACCATTAATATGTCGAAGTTCATTCGTGAAAATTTTCATAGATGTTTAAGGTTGGGATCCATACACTCACCCATTTGGCCATCGGACAGCCTTGAGCGGATTTTCCTTCCTTGCCCGTGTAACAGATTTTCTCTATACGTAACTCTTTCCCGGATAGTCCCGTACGAGTCTCCAGATCTCTTCTGAGTTCTGATAAACTTGTTGCCGCACCTGAAATCGTTAGATATTACATGTGAAAAATTTATCATTTCTATAAAGCTTTGTATAAAATGAAATAAATTTCGGGGACGTCACATTTCACAAAACCGTCTTACCTAGATGGGTGTAATAACTGCCGGGCTCCGGTGGGTTTTTGTCGGCAGGAAAACAATTACAGTCAGGAACTTCAGTTCTTGAGTTATTTCTCAACCTTTCCAAGTTTTCCAGATATTCCTTTGAATAATTGAATTTATTTTCTTTTGGGTTTTTAGCTAACACATCTAAAACCGGAGTGCCAGGTTTCGACTGGTTTTTTGGATCGGACTTATCTGTTGAATCAGTATCGTCCTCCAATATTTCGTCCTTAGTTTGCAGACCTGGACATGCACCGTCCCTCAAGTGTTCTGGCGGGGGATTTTTTGTCGATCCCTGGCGACAGCAGGAATATCCAACTTCATTCCTAATAGCAACTGGTCCTCCGTCGCCCGAAAACTTATAAGGTTCATGTCTTGGTGGGCCGTAATTTATATTTTTATATATTTTGTGGCCTGGTGGTGAATGTTCAGATTTTATTTGCTCTATGTAGTACGGCAACTTTGAATCGGGCGGGATGACATTTCCTGAATTGCATCGAATGTCAGATTCCTTACTTGTTTTATTATCAAAATTACGATTATATTTTTGAAACCCCACGCCTTCTTGGGATCGTGGAATCTGTGTATAAATTTCATTTGAATCTTGCTTTCGTTCAAAAGGAAAATTTGGAAAACTTGGATAATTTTGCAAATTTGAGCCAAAATTCTCCTGTTTTATTGTAGAAATTGGTGGAAGGACGGTATTTTGTAGTGTTCTAGGTATATTAGTATTTTGATACTCCCTATAAGAGTTCGTTAGCGGCGCATCGTTTTGGTAGGTTGAGTTCATCAATCTTTGAGGTTCCAACTTCATTTTGTCCTCTTTCTGATATTGATAATTATCTGGCGCCTCTAGTTTTGGTATTAATAATGTTGGTTGCCGAAACTTGGCATCGTAGCCTTCTCTATCATAAGCTCTTTTTTGTGCGTTCGTGTTTAGCGCTGCGGCGCAATGTTGTTGATTCATCTCCGATACTGGTCCGATAAGCATTTTGGATTGGAAATCTTTACTATCATGTTGATTATAACTAAAACTATCACTACTACTGTAAACTTCTGCATATTTTTGCGTTTCATACGGTACGTTAGTATAAGTACCATATTGTGCCCTCATGTCTGCGTAAGAGGGCAATTTTTGAGGAGTTTTGGATACGTTCTTAGACGAATTGTGTTTATCATAAATTCTCGAGACTTCCGTCCCCCCCTCCCATACATGGTGGCCACCACCTCCGATCTCGCCCGAACTATAAGCTTGGGCGTTCTGTGAATAATTACCAGCGACAGGATAGCCCTGTTCGCCTAAGCGGTAATTATCTCGGAGATGGTGGCTATACGATAAAAAATGACCGGTGGTATTCCTGTCATCGGTGGCGGTGATGACGCCCTTTCTATCGTCTATACCCCGCGGCGGCCCTTCACCAGGGTCGCCTTTATCCGGCGGTGTATTAGTTCCGTCCCGTGTATGGTTCTGTTTATTCAAAATCATTGTTTTCAGTCTCGAGTTCAAATTCACCCTGTCCGATTGCGAGAATATTTGTTGCTCAGACTCGTCTTGTCTTTGTTGTTGCATTTGTAGTTGTTGATTTTGAATCTGACTTTGTATTTGATGCTGATGATTTTGCAATTGCTGCTGGTTTTGCATCTGTTGCTGTTGATTTTGAATTTGTTGTTGTTGGTTTTGTATTTGATTAATCTGCTGTTGATTTTGTATTTGTTGCTGATTTTGTATTTGTTGCTGATTTTGAATTTGTTGGTTTTGAATTCTTTGGTTATGTTGCCATTGACGCTGCTGCCACTCATTTTGATTTTGCGCTTGATTATTTTCTCTATACTGTCCGCTTGAATAGGCGCCCGGATACCCGTTACAATCTAGTGAAGCTCGCGGACCGTTGCTCCCCTGCAGGTATCCAGGCTCGGCGTTTCCCGAATGCTGTCCATTGGGTGTATTTTGCTCCTGTCTTTCACCATCATTATTCGTATCCCCAGTGCTATTTTCGCCACTGTTGTATTCCTCGGAATGCTCAGGTGTATACTCTGTGCGTTCGTAACTCGGCTGGCTAACAGTATAAACGGACGCTGCGGATGTTGGAACTGAGCTCTGATACGAGGCAGCGGAAGCTGGTCGCGAATCGTTACCCGAGGTGCCTCCAGGTGTAGGTGCCTGTTGTGCGTACTGCTGCTGGTATTCGGTGGTATAATGAGGCGCCCTTGGAGATGGTACTGGAGTGTAGGCCCCACGATTCGACGGTGGTCTCTGGGTCGGTACGGCTTGAATGCCGGTCTGATAATATGTGTTGTTGGTGACATCGAAAGTAGTAGCTACATTCTGGACGGTGTAGGTAGTGTTGGCTTGATAATGCGGAGACGTTGCATACGGTGTATGGTTCCCTTGGTAATCCAATGTAGTTTGGCCAGCTTGCGCTGGTAATTGTTGGATGAACTGATTCTGCCAACCTGCGAAAAATAATAATTTTGAATTATTGAATGTTTTTTACAACACAATGACATTGAAACGATTATAACTCGTTTGTATTTCTTTGAGACTGGTTTTTATCACGAGTAATAGCACAACTTGTGTGTGTGTCATTCTTAAATTAAAACATAGCTAATTACAACAAGGACACCAGGCACTAATTCCCGGGCAGGGTTAATTATAAATTCGGATAAAGAGCGTGTTCCTCGTTAGCGAGTTGTTTTTTAATTATCGCGCAATTTTCCAACATTACGCAGCTCAATCTTATTCGATACAACTTTAATTAGCACCGTGATGAGTTATGAATGAGTATTCACCTTGGGATGGATCCGGTTGCCATGTCGCCGGGAATCTATTGGGGTCGCCTGCGTAGAAAGGCATCGGGGCCTGTAAAGTCAAATTTGTTAAAAATTATAATTGTCTTCCGGCTTATTTTCCAACGATTGTCGGGCCGATGATCTGCAAGAGGCTCGTTAAATCACACTGAACAGTATCTGTTGCGAAAGAGACATTGGCTCTTTCAAATGGTGCCACGAGTTTGGTGCTGATACTGTAAGCGACAAAGACATCAGTGTTATTGGTAAAAACAAATGGTATATGTGTGGACCGCGTCACTTAGGTATGACCGGTAGTATTGCGACCGAGGGCGTAACTCGCCTTTTGTTTACCACGTATCGACGTTCGTATAAACTACCCTAACATAAGCTCCGGTCGAGGTCAGTATCCCTTTTATTTATTTATTATTTATTTATTATATTTCCTTATCTTCAAAACATCGTCTACTTTTTATTCACCGCGTCAAGGTTAAGGTATATTATGTTTTGGAAATGTATGTACTTTCTTTTTGTCATAAAATAAAACTTTATCCAAGCGTTTCATAACACGACTTGTTCAAAGCTCTGTTTAATTTTCTTCTAAAGTAAAATCAGACACTCTCAATTCAAGTTGACGTTGTTGGACACTCTGTTTTAGCGGGTAAACTTATTTAAGGCGAAGCGAAAACAAAAATTACGAACGTATTACGGTCGGCATTACTTTGTTTGCTTTAAAACTTCTTACGTAATTAAAAATAAACTTGGACGCGGCGAACCCGAGAGCCGGTAAGCTTGAAAAAAAAACGCAGGTAAGGAACGAAATTTTTAATATCGCGAAGGTAGGAATATTATTAAATTATAAAACTCGAGTAGGCGAAACGAGAGTAAAGCACCAAGCGAACATGTTATGAGATGAAATTATACACATTTTATTTATAAGTTACTTGGGTGCGAGGTCGCCGCTGAACTTGTAAGATTTGCGTAAAACAGAACGCCTGTCAGAGTTTGTGAGGTTTTCATTACCGTGCGCGAGTCACGTGTAATTAAAACTTAAGGTGTCACAAAATGTAATTATTGAGTTATTATTACATTATAATTAATAAAAGAGTAAAGGAAGTAACTTTGTACTGTTTTAACTTTGTTTTAACTTAACTCTTTACATTTTCGTCTCATTCTACGCGCTGTTACGTTCCGTTTTACATATACTATGTAACTAAATTATAAGATTAGCGGTGGGTCGACATTAATATAAGTATAAATATTATTTTTCCGAGACAATACAGAGTATTTGATTTAATTAGCAACATGTAAAAAAATATGTGACAGAATAGGATAGCAGAGCGTAGTAGAATGCGGATCGACAATTCAAAAAAAGAAATAAACCACGTTTCGTTTCAATCTGGAAGCGATAAATTTGGCGAACGAGCGGTAGCGCGCTGAAATTGCTCAAGTTGGGAGCTCGGCGCAAATTAAAAATTTTGAACTTTTACTATACGCCGACGTACGTTACTAAATCCTACAGATACAATAAAACCGACCTCATATAATATACAGGTTTGTTTAGCATTATACGTGTTATTCAAAACTATAGCGTAATAAACTTTATAAACAAATAATATTTCTAAAGTCAGAATTCATAGAAATCCGATTAATGACGATCTGGTTAGGAAAACAAAACGTTAAAGTAATTTGTCGACAGCGAAATTAATCCTATGAAGAAACAAACACAGTTACGCAGCATAAACACAATTATAATTATCAAAACTGGCTTTTAACGACATTTTATTTAGCAAAACAACGTGACAAGGAAAAGATAAATAGATTAAGCGGATCCTTGGAGACTTGGGCATTTTATTCTCGGAAGTGCTTTATTTTTGTTTAACGAATACACGGTTTGAAAGCGTTTATGTATATTTTTGAATACGTAAGTGCTATCAACTTCTTTATTGGGCTAAGAAAGCTATCAAGTACCTAACCAAATTAATGAAATAAAAGCATATTGTAATCTAAACATTGAATTATTATTAATGTTTCATTTGCAAATATTATGTTTTCGTTTGTATGTAGTTCGAAACGGGCGGTAGAATTACTTGTGAGTTATGAGCCTTAACTCTAGAGTTCACTGCTATAAGCCTACATAGTTCATTTCAACCTTTATTAGGGGCGTCTATCGCCTTTCAGGCACGTACATTTATTATATCCGAGGTAGTAGTGGAGGTGCTCCAAAGGGAAGGTCGGCAAGATTTTGGAAGTAGGCATATTGGAAAAGGTTATTTAAAAATAAAAAACTTTCTACTCACCGTCAGATGACTGCCTCCGTCTGGGAAAAAGGTCTACTTTTGCCTCATTTTTTTCCCGTCAATGTCACTGGCGAGCTCCTCTTTTACATACTGTACCTTGAAAGCTGGCATCGTTTAGGAGATAGGAACTCCATCTGGAAATGATCTAGTTCATACTCACAATGATTTGCACGTGTTGCTGGATTCTGGATCGAGAAAGATGTGGCCGCCTTGGTACGATTAAGTCCTACCATAATACTGTTTCAACGAAGCGTTTATAGCCAAAATGAGATGCGGAGAAGCTGGAAGAGGACGCTATGTGTATACTCACCATATGTTGGACCGGTTGTTCCTGCTTCATGGTGGGTGCGGGGAAAGTCCACGCGGGGGCGGCGGGCCGCAGCCCCACCAATACTACTGTCTCTCCGTAGGTCTTGTAGCCGGATTGGGCCGTCGGGGAGCTCCTGGCTGCCTCCCTACTCACCATGGGCTGGCTCGGATGCTCCTGCTTCATGGTAGGGGCGGTGGCGGGGGCGGGAGAGGGCGCTGCGGGCGCGGGTGGCCCGGGCGACGCGGCTGCGGGGAGGCCGGGGCTCAACCCCACTGGCGCTGACACTGACCCTCCGAGGGGCTTGCGCCCACGATAACTCTGGAAAGATAGGAAAAGGAATTTAGGATCTTTGTGCTTTCGGGATGATACCCTGTCTTCACGGCAGTCAAGTTCTCACTTTATTTATATCTGACAGTGTTTTATAAAATAAAATTCTCTTCACTATTTCAATGATTATAAGTTAAAGGCCCAAAGTATTTCTAATATGGTTTATATAAACTTCTAATAAGCGAGACTGAGTGATTGATCAACATTTACCTATCTATCAAACTCAAGTTAATGATGAGTAATGTAAATGTTTGATACACTAAAAGTACGCTCCAAATACTTCCACTTCAAGAATAAAGCCTAAACATGAGGCAATATTGCATAACGCAATCGCATGTCGAATAAATTAAGTATTTTATTATATCGCGTTGATTTCCGATGCTCTTCTTTAAATTTCAAGTGTTAACATCGGCCGTCCAAATTTTGTCAGCAGACCATCCAAGTGTAACTACATGTAATTTT
>DWEM01001226.1:0-15012 GCA_018245935.1 Agara belti belti | reverse complement strand
TCTTTGTTCCGTATAAAATATGTTCAAGATTTTACACGTGCAAGTATCACAATTCTTTTGGGAATATTTTTGTAGAAAGTAAGATTTTATTGCATAATATTTTCATTCTATATGTTAATTATATAGAATATTGTGTGACTATTTTAATTACCTATTAGTGTTATTTGAATGAAATTCATTTGTACGAATAATTGATTCGTTTTTATAGGTGCTATAAATTAATCTACAGCTACAATAGAAATTTGTGAATAATGTGCTTAAAGAAAATTTGTGTTTTATCGAATATAAGTTTCGATGAGGAAATAATTCATTCGAAACGTAATATATAGAGAGAAAGTGAAACATAATAGATATCCTTGAGTATATCTAATTGAAAGTGTAATATTTTTTACATATCATATTTACCGTCACACAGTTGAGAGGACCTAAAACGATAAGGTACGTTAAATCAGCATCATCGAGTTTTTACCTTTAATTATAGTTTGGTATACAATGAATATAACGTGTTAGATTGTGTGATGTATTGTACATGTTTGTTTCAACTGCAGCTGCAGTAATTCTGTGAAACAATTCCAACGAGCAACAAAACTAATTTATTCGTTGGAAACTCAACTGGAAGGCTTGTAACCAGTACTTAGAAAATTAAACTCGTTTGTCATTCACTAACAATGGAATAAATAAAAGGCGGTGCGGGCTACTTTTCTTCTTACTCTTAGAATGCTGAAGGAAATGTTTGAAGTTTTCCGCTAAATAGTTGAGCATTCTCATAATAACCCAGGGGCCACGTTGGCGGCAGCGCTCTATGAAAAATTTGACTTTACATAACATTTTTGTGCATTTGTTACATCTATTATTATAATTAATTGTATTTCCACCTAATATATATTTACTTCATCGAGTATTGGATGCATCTTAGTATAAATTGAGATCAGATACCTACGCGTGTTGCTAAACACGTAATTGGTAAATCTACTGTTGGTGTGTATCCTATCGTAAAATAAAATGAGGAAAAGTGTAAACGTATATGCGACAGGAATAAGTAGAGCGATAGAATTTTGGTAGTCCAATTGTGATGAAAAAATATTTTATGATCATTGTAGCACCCAACCATGTGAATAACATGAAGTTGATCTAGTGACGAGCTTCTATCAATATTTTTTTATTACCATATTTCAACAAATCGTATCTACGTATATTACTAGAATTTTATTGGGAACTTTGTTAAGATTCGGTTTAATAACAGTACTTTATTTATAAATAGAAGTATTTCAAAAACATTTAGTTTAATGCCAGCGGTAATAACATAGACAACTTTAGCTATTGTACAATGTTTATTCTATACATCCATGGGTATATGTGCTAATTTGATTTATTTCTTAAACCATCGCGGTTAACAACAAAAGGAATGTGCGCAGTTGATTTTATCTCACAAAATCGCGCACCAAGCTTATATTTAAGTAAGTGAAAATGTTACCTGAGAATTATTGGAAATATTGTTCTTTGAACTCGAAATAGGATACTTTTACTTTTCTGACGAAACTTTGGATAATACTTTCTCGATATTTGCTATAGAAAACATACTATAATAATTTTTACAGTTTTTATGTTAAAGGTACTGAAACTTTGATTTAAGCATAATAAACAGCAGACAATAGTGCTTTGCAAACAAAATATTTTAGTATAAGCCTTATCATCATAGCTGAATTAGATGTAAGCGATGTGTGATGGAAGTTATGTTCGCCAGATCCAGACCGGTAATATATTTCTTTATAATTTAGCCTAGCAGACAGGCAGCCGGACCACCTGATGGTAAGTGGTCACCGTCGCCTGCGGACACTTGCAACATCCGACGAGTCGCCAGTGCGCTGCCGGCTTTCGAGGAAAGCTCTTTTTACGCCTTTCTTGAAGAGCCCCACGTCATAGCGCCCCGGGAATGCCTCAGAAGGCATTGAAGACGCCCCATTGCAGGCTAGTTTATATTCTGCGAGCTAATAAGTTATAGTACACAACGCGATTGTCTCATTTCGGTGTATTACTACGCAACAATACTATTGACGGTCACAATAATACATGTGTGAAAATCACATTTTTGTTATTTTATAATAAGCTAGCGGTTGGCCGGGTTCTTGCTCTATTGGAGGCGTAAATGCGCACTAAGGGCTTAAATCGTATCACGCAAATAAACGTTAACATGCGTGTGGCACGCATGACAGGAAAGCATCTTTAAAACCATAAGATGCGTTTGGCACGCATGAAAAAGGAAAATGACCCTTAAAATAGATCACGCGTACCTAGAAAAACCTGTTCACTCTTCTTTTAGGTACCGTTTTCAATTCTACTTATGTTATTGTGTTTTATGCACACGGGTTTATAATGCATGGTTGTACTCATATATACTAAACAACAGAGTCTCGTGTTAATATAGAATGGAATTCCTGCTAAATTACTGAAAGTAAATGAAAGAGATACCGACCATCATCCCGATTTAATCTTAAATCTTACATTCGCAAATGAAATGAAATTGTCACAAAATATATATGCAAAAATTAACGAATGACTGAGCGTTGTGTCTCCGAAGTGGCGCTAATGAATGCCGCATTAAGTCTATTGAATTTCGATTTGGTACGACTATATCACGCAGAACTGTCGATCGATCTCACTGACCTCATTAGCTTGAGACCAGTGCCATTAATTAGCGCACTACTTCCGTCACAGGACGCATTACTACGTAGTAAATTCGATTTATAGTTATATCGCCCCGAAACTTTGTAGGGCACCGGGTGTCACTTGAATCTGTTACCTTGATTTAAGTCGTTAAACCAGTGAGCAAAATTACGCACAAGTTAATTGGCGGTCTTACAGACTTATGTTACTATTGGTTTCGACTCATCTCTTTAATATACTAAGACTTTGCCCTTCTTCACATTCAATTGTAAACCTTTCTTCATGCCATCATATTTCATACCTGTGACTACTGCTTGCAGTTCAAATGGTGTAGATGCAATTACAGCTTCGTCTACGTAAAGCCGAGAGTTTCCCACTAAGTCACACTACGTACTTCCATATTCATTGCACAGTGATTTCTGCCTATCCTATTAGGAATCTGGCGTGATTGTGTAATAATACTAATAATATTTACTTTTTCTTAACGTTTTACAGTGTTGTAGGTAACGCGCACTGTTCCGCAGGAAAACCGAGTGAAAACAAGAAAAAACTATGAGAAAACCGAAAACCGTTTATTCGCCAGCGAATCTCCAACCGACTACATATTTTTACAATAAAAATTTACATACACCGTACAATACTGTTTATAACAGTGACCAAGAGATGGCGTTACATGTATGAAATAATAATCAATAATTATACTTAATACTAATAAATAAAAGGTTAAAATAACATATTTTTATAAACATACATTCTGTCGCTTACAAGTGTTAAGCAATAAAAAATGCGGACCAATTGATCACACAACAACTTGATGTCAACGATAGAATATAAAATACTACTTGTATCTGATGATGAATCATCATCTTAATAGATAGTAGTTGACTCTGTATCTACGAATAAATAGGAAGCAGCCATTTTATTTAATTACAGATACACATCTTAGTGTCTCAGATGTATCTGCAGTGCAATAAATGAAAAAGCGAGGTATGCAATTCTGTAGAATTTGCATTTCTATACCTTACCGGGATTACCGTTCATTTCCAAGCAAAACGATTTTACTTTGCGATTGTTGACGGCTAATTAACTCTTAATTATAAATGTAACAGTTTCTGGAAGTGAACATTCCCTAAAAAATAATATCTGTATGAAGATGTAAACAACAGTACGATACTGTATACTGTTATTTATTCGGTTTTAAAATTCGGCACAAACAGTCCACAGACCACGTTAAAAAAAACTTTGAAATCTCGAAAACAGATATTCCTAGTGAGTGTTCGTTAGCAGGTTATTAGCAGAACAATGCTAAAGCAAAGTTTCGATACACAAATTTTAAAAATTCAACAGAGAATTCAAAATTGTTTCATTAGCTGTGGGTTCGTGCCAATATTATAATACAATTGCGAATATTTGTTTACGTTATGTGCCTACTCTATTATTTCACAGAATCATAATACGCTTACCCAATATCTATACATGTATTGCACTATATAACATTTTATTTTAATTTAATTCAAGTAATTTCAGAGTTGTCATTGTTGGACCCTACTGAAATGTGTATTATTTTTCATGTTATGTTCGTAACTAACAAATGAGCATGTAAGCCAATGATTTAAAGCATTACCTGTACCAAACCGAAGTAACAGTTGACAATCATCGATACTTAAAAAATGAAAATAACAATAAAAACATTTTAAAACAGCTGTGATTATAAACTTAAAGTATATGGATGTCAGTGGTTGTTTTAGTATGTAAGACAGGTTATTATATGAGCTACAGAAGAAATTATAATACGATTCCAAAAAGTAAATATTTAAACATTAAAAAAATAAAAAATGTGTACAGTTCCTTGATTTACTACTAGTTCATCGTTAATATATACCTACATGTACTAAATATAAGGAGAAATTCAACAGCATTAACGTATCAACATCTTAATTAACAGACTCGTGTATGATCCTTGTTGACTTGTGAAACCTACATATTCAGTAGAACACCTGCGTACAATAAACCCGCTCGCGTTTGTTCGTATTATCATGCAAACTTGTATTGACAAGCACGTCTGTACAATAGCGTGCTGCCAATCGCTCAGTGTGATAATGTCATAGTTCGAAATCTTGTGACAGTCAAAAGAACGTCTTCGTATCGGATATCTACAAAACCTTACCACAGTTATCTAATATTATTTTACATAACTAAAACACTTTTATGAAGTTTACATCCATACTATCCCATTGAATATAATTTAGTTTTGATTACAGTACTGTCTGTGGCTACTTTCAATTCTGACATCGATAGGTATAGGAGCAAGTATCATGAGCATTATTAAAACGGCCATTCACGGTCCAATATGATGGACAAAGTTAAGGCTGTAAACTCAAACATGGATTTTGAGGGACGTTGCTTGCGGACAATGCTATCAGGTCCTGAATATTGGGAACACATTCAAAGGCGCGACTATTACTCATCGTGCATATTATCTTTTTTATTTATTTCATTTTTACACTTAAAAGCCGTCTTTATGAATCCCCAGTTTGAAATTGTAACCAGACCTAACAGAAATATATGCACAAACGTGAAACTTTAGGAAGTTCATACATAATTTAATTTTAATATAGGCATCGTAGGCTAGAAATGAACCGCAGTATGTGGTTAAACGGATAGTTTAGAGGCAGACGGAACATAAGTTCAGATATAAATCGCTTGAAACCGCCCCGTTTAGGTCGAATACGCTGCCCGAGTTCTCTACGTATTTGATACATGTTTAACGGAACGCTTTAATAGATGCAATATTATACGAAATAATTAATTTGCTATAACAACGATAAACAACATATAATCAAATTTTAGGATAGTTCGTGCAAACAAATGGCATAGTACAGAGTGATTTGAATGTAACTCGTAATAACTTACTTACTAAGGGGCAGCAACCGAAAAAGAATCCTGGTTTCCAACCCGAGAGTTTACTACTTCATTTTGTCAGGCGCCGCTTTTTGCAAGTTCCCCGTGTTGAAATTCACCAGGGGGCTAACCTCTAATCTATGTATGTAGTTAGCATTAGGACCATTAGTTATTAGTTAGTGTAATAAAATAAACATTGTCATTCCATTAATGAAATATGCCTCAAATATATGAATGGAGAAGCAAAGGTAAGAAACACCTGTACAACTCAACTTTTCAAACAAATCATAATGAACGTACAATGAAATCCTCTGAAAAACAAGTCCTTGTACTTCGCGCCACTTTTTCGCCATTTTTTTTTCCATGAAGTTACAGTAATTACGACCAGTTCTATAAAGTTTCAATTGGAGGTTTCATTAAAAGAAACAATTTTGTTTGAAATATACAATTATGCATTAATTATAAATTTAATGAATGCTCATACAATTATGATGATTAACACTCTATTGAAAAGCAACATATAAAAAGAATCGTGTCACTTACGTCAGAAAACTAAAGAATAATATATTAAATAAGGAAATATTATTTGAATACAATTAAACATAATATACAATCAATAATATAACGTATATATATCTATTTGTACCATTATGTTACAAGTTTAACTGCATCTAATTACTATATCTCAAGTATTATTAAGTTGAAATACACAACCCATTTAGTGTAGACTGAAGTACCATATATGGAGAGTACTTACTCGAAAGTGCTTTCAATTTCAACTAACCATTGGCATATTATCATTAGTGCTAAACTACGTGTGAAGGTTTACGATTCCAACTTTAATATGTATTCCTATGCTTTAGAAGATACTATTAGACATCTACTTAAAATACTATTATAAAACAACGGTTGTTTAGACGTTATAGCATTGAATGGCTTATAAACTGTGCCACAATGTAAAATAAACTTTAGTCGTAAATTATTTCAGTGTGAGAACAATCGAGAATGGTAGATCAAGGTCATAAAGAAAGGTCAGAAATAGGACATTTTCTATACTTCAGGTGCGAAAAATCGCGTTTTACGTAAATAGATTTCTCTGCACAACATGAAACTTGTCGTGGTTGAAGTCACGTCGTTCGTGCGTAACCGTTGATAGAGAAGATTAGTATCCCCGTTGCGGTCGACGAACGGCACATTAAAGGCTTGCGTGGAAAACAAGTTTCAATACGGACATATTGTGATTAGTGTGTGCCCAGCTTTAATTATTTAAATTAAGAACAGAATAATGAACGCGGAATCGAGTTCCGGTGAAATGTTATATTAAGAAATACTTAAATAAAATAAAATAATTGAAATACGAACAGTGCATTGTGTTTTATTTTAAATTAAGTTAAGGTAATCAATAAAATTAGTGTAATACAGTGTTGTAACTTTTAATTATTAGTCGCTCTCTGTTATAGTCCGTAGTGTTAAGGAAAAATAAAAAATAAAAAATGTCTAAAGTCTTATTTAACTGGCCTTTCACGACTAGAAAAACAAAATTTAGATTGAACACGAAAATATCTCATTTATGACGCAAAAGCTACGAGTTTTACGTACGCGCTCAACGGTACGCCGCCAGGCGGTAAGCTAGGCCACCCTTTGATGCCATAATAAATTAACCAAGAAAGAAAATGTTCTACGGAGTAATCTTTTATATCACCCACGTGTATACCTACCTACTTCTTAGAATTTCCTTGAAACGCACTTCACTTTGTACACCCTGTAATTTTTATAATAATATGATTAGTCTAGAGGTACCGTGTTATATATATGTTTAGGAATTAATTTCGTATAATATCATCATAAGTTCCTTAATTATTAATTACGTTGTTAAACTCGGTACAATTTAAAAACAGAAGAATAATTCTACAACTATCGTGCCTGGGTAATAATTTGTCCGTCGAAGAATCTGGATTCACAACTTGGCACATTTTTTGTGTACAATAATTTTTCTATGACCCGTCCCACTTGACGATTATGCTTCCAGTAACGATTCCGGTACGAATGAATTCATTCATATTATGGAAATGTAAAGGGTTATACATACACGTTATTCATAATTTTTTAAAGTTGCTCTTTGTTAATTTCATCGCAATGCAGACCGAGTTTCATAAATTACCACTCGTTGGAAACAGAATACGAATTTATATCGGTAATGTTTTACCCTTAACGTCATATTTTGTTGCACTCGGCTGTTTCGCGATGAATTAAAATGATGTTAATTTTATTTTCATTAACAGAGTTTTATATTACCGTTATTTATGTAGAAATGTACAATTGCGTTTTGTACATTTACTTAACATAACAATTAAAATAAATTATATTAATTATGTAGAGTAGTGTTATTTTTGGTACACTTTCTTAGTGTGGGCGTAGGTGCTTGATTTATACAGAAATGAATGTACGGTGGTTGGTTGGTATTGCATCATAGTTATCCGATGTTTTATTTCAAGAGCCATAATCGTAACTTCTGATAATTTAATGACAGTTAATTTTGTCTGTTACATTTTAAAAATATTTCAAAATGCTAATTAAACATTAGTAACTCGTTGTTCTATTCATATTTAAGTTGAAAAACATTGTTTACTATTTTTGTGATAGTTTTAAGCTCAACAAGCCGATTTTTTGGGTTTTTAAATTAGCTATGTTGGTTTCAATTTAAATTTCTGCGTAAATTCTATGTTCTTTAGTACAGTTTTTCCTACAAATTTCAAATAAATTCCTGCGCAAATATGTTTTATGATTCCCTGCATAAACTGCAAGTTTAAGTACCAGCGTATTTATCCACAAAAAACAATCGGACGATTTCATACCAGCATAATCCTCATAGAGATGAAACAAAATTGCGATGTTTTTAACTATATAATGGCAGGTACATAGAAGAACAAGAAAATTTAACCATCAATGGCCTACGTTATCACGGTTAGTACCTACTTTACTACCAGCGTATAGGTAGATATACATAAGTCAATTCTGTTACAATGTAATGAAACATTCCGGCTAAAGTCAAAACATTTCTAACGTTCTGAACAACTAAATTGCTCAGTAGTTTGAGAAGTTAAATTGATACTGCTTATAACCGGCCCCTGACTTATCGTTCCGACATAAAACAGGGAATGCAACGTTATTGAAGCGTGAAACTAATATCCAACATTGATTCTTGTTACACTATAAGTACGTAGAGTTCAAAAATTTTATTTTTATTCTACAATAGGCTTGCACTTAAGCAATATAGAAATAAACACTGCTAATTACTATTTTCTTGTTACTAATTATAGCGAGTGGTGTTCAAATGTAAAAACGCACGTGGGGTAATATTGTACATTACGGGATTTGATCGCCCGTGCGTTGGGTACACATGCTTATAAACCGCTAGGCTATCATCTTTTTTTCATTTTAGAGCGCTCAAATTTAAGCATGGTTCTAAGTAACGTATAACGTGCGAATCTAAATATAGATGTATGTTCTACAATTAGACATGGTCCCGCTCCAAAATCTGAGAATGTTTCAAACATACTCACGTACCCGTAGCCAATCTAATCTCCAAAAGTTTTCAAATTAAAGAGAATCTTTCATCACGGCCACTGCTGTTGAAGTTTACGTCCTGTTGCAGCTTTGTACGAAAGTCATTGTGGCAAGTTTGTTGCAGTTTAAACGTTACATTTATTAAAATATTAAATTGCATTTTCTTTACAAATCAGAAGATTTTAAACATGAAGGTTGTAAGGAGACAGAAGCTATGGCTACGAAGTATGTAAAAGTGGGCCATGAAGTTGACGAAACTAAGTTGTTACGTCATACAACAAAACCGAAAGACTATAAGAAGCTGGTTGCCAGCGAACAATGTTTGCTGAAACAGCTTAAAAAGAAGGAAAGGGTAGTTTTAAATAAATTAAAGCCTTCAAACCAGAGCGCAACATTGTCGGTAGGTTACCACAGAAACGTTGTGAAATGCGCATTCATTTTTATTGCGTACGTGCAAGCCGTGGTTTGAGCCTTCATCTCGAGCATCTTCAGAGTGTTACGATATGACGCTCTTAAATATTTATTTAAGAGCTCGTATCGTTACGATCCCGAAGTGGTGTATTTACAGCTCTGTTCCACAGCCCCTAACACCACATTGACACTCTTTATTATACTATTTTAATACTACTCTGTTGTACTAGTTGCATTGCTAGGGAAAAATAGATGCAGCAGAGCTAGTAGACATAACATTTTCAGGACAATAACAAGATATACGGCTATCTGATCTTTAATTAGTATTACTAGTGGTTCTTCACAACCAAGGAAACTCAATATTATAATAACATGAATATTCTCTAAAACTTGCTTATCACACAAATGTTTGCCCTGGACCGAATTCACGACGCCTGGCTTAGCAGTGAGTTTTCGTCACCACTGGACCAATGAGTTTGTCAAATAATATCATAAAGAGACGACAAAGAGAAGATTTGTATAATACTTTCAAGGATTTCTCAGTCCGTTAAACATTCATTTATTTCAAACAGGTGTGACATAGAAGAACAAGTTGAATTGTTTGCGGCGATGTAACAAGACCGAGAAGCAGACAAAGAGTTATTCAGTTACCAGTTCGTAGCGGCTTAAGCTGTGTTGTCTTAATCCGGAAAAGATTTCCCGAGCGTAAAGGCGGATCGCAGTCGGCTGAGTGTAGTCCGTTCAAACTTGTATATTCTATTTTTATTGAAAATTGTGAACTCCTTTTAAAGCTATATTCAATGAAAAGTGTCCTAAATATAAGGAGATCGTTGAATAAGCGATGATATCATTAAGTACTCGTATGTTTTGTTAGTGTAATGTGTGTGAAGCTTTGGATATTTTAAATTCAAAGTCAGATAAAATAATAATATTCGCTATACATAACAATATCATTTCTGAATTTGTTTACCTGTTGATTGATACTTCTCCGACTAAGTTACAAATCATTGATCATTTTACGAACAAACACAATACAGGGTATTTACTGGGCAAATTATCACTGAACATATTGATTGAATTACTTACCTATGTATTCGGACACACGTACAGTATACAAAATTATTCTGTAGAAACGAAGGAAATATGAGGTATTCAATAGTTAACCAGTTCTTATAGCTCTGATAGTGTTGTCTTAATCCGTGAAAGAGTTTCGGAGCGTTAAGGCGGATTTTAGTCCATCGAGCGCTGTTCTGTTCAACCTTGCCTTGTCTATTTTTAACTGTGGCTTCCATTTTTAACGAATATACACGTTTAAACAAACAATAGCAATTGTGGGTGAATATAAATGTTATAATAATCATCGTTTTTACGCCTGAATAATACGCAAAGTTTGAATTTCAAAGTATAGTGTGATAACTGGAATGGAATAAAATAGTAGAAATGAGCATGAAATCTGTGCAGCAGGCGTCTGCAAATAAGATTCCACTTTTGCATCGCTCCGAGCGGATTTTGCTAGTTGAAAAGATGTAATTATTTTCAAGCACTATGAATTACGTAGGCGTAGAAATTTAAATTCACTCTTGTACATTTAATTCACTGCATTAGCTAGCTTGTAACAAAAAAAAAACATGCACGCTAGGGCATATTATAATTTTCGCCAATTTTGCGTCTCCTATTTATAGTGACTATACATACATAATGACTTCGAAGGTAAGAGAAATAAATAATAGACGATTATTACAGCATTATTTTTTATATACATAGAAAAATAAAAAATCCTGTAGTACCTACTCTCAATTTTGCTAAAAGTAAAATGATAAAAAATTTGCTTTTATAAATCAATACTGTGGAACAATATTGAATATAAAAGGAGAATGATTAAAAACCGATCTATACTGTGATTGACCTCCACAATAGTGTTACCACGAAATTAGTATAGTAAACGTAGTTCCCGCTAAATGACAGTCAATTTACAAGTTCGCAGCTTTGAAATTATTCTGAAGTTTCGTTCTCCATAACATTTGTAGATGTTAAGACTATTACTAAATTAAGCCCTAATAATAAAGTATGTGAAAGTGAAACTTAACAGTGCATTGGTCATCGTCTGCGGATTCTGTTACTCATTTGAACTGTTGAGAAACAATATCAATACTTGTCAGTCGTGATTATGCTTCCATTCATATTTTTTTATATCTACGAATTTGTTATTGCCTTATGTAGGTACATTGTATGGTCTTTTGTTACAATAAATTAAAAACATACAGTCTTTTGGCGTTATTTTTCTACTTTCAACATCCCATTTCACACTCGCTGATGGTCGAACAATATATGTGTCAGGACACGTTCCTTGGATTTCCAATCCATTTCACCCAATGATTGAATTGTTCAATTAGTCAATGGCTGGAAAAGATTTAATATGTTTCATTGTAACATACGTGATTTGAATGATGATGACGGTCGCTCCATAACATTAAGATAGGATTTAGAAATGAGTGTTTGTACGGCGTAATGTTGAGGAAATTGATTTCAAACCCTTTTTAATTACCACATTGTCGGAACGGGTACGTTCGAAGGTTGTCGGACAGATGATGGGACAGTAATTAAATGCCATACTTGTTTTGATATTTGGCAGTACCTATTTGAATTCCTCCAAATATCCCACATAAAAAAAAACTGTTACGTAATTAGGAGAAACTTACATACCTAAACTAAAGAGACGTTAAAACCATGAAGTTTTTTTAAAAGCAAACTATTGCTTCAAAATTCAGATTATCGCTTATGCTTAGAAGTTAGTTAGTGTTTGTGGAAATGTTACATACCTAAAGACTTTCTCTCTCTGTAATTCTTATCTCTCTTTCTCTAACTTTCTTCTTTTGCATTTTAAGTAAATATAACTACTACTTGAGCTTCAGCTTTATTAATGATGCATAGGTACGAGGGACAAAACTATGTTTTTAGAGTACAATGTTAGAATGAGCTACATCTTAATAAAAATTTGTCCATTAAAGGTCTCACTTAACTCGATTGAAAAATGTTTGGGACCGAGGTTTTAATATTAATAATTAAACCAATCATTTCACGGCATTTTAATACTCACTGTTGAATTTCTGCTAATACACGTTTAATAAACAAAATACCTAAAGGCAGAGGTACAGGGGAGTTAACGGTAACATTCATGGAATTTATGGTACAGTTCACTTTTTACGTTTTCAACAAAATTTATTAAGTCGCCTTGTCATTGTCAGAAAAAATATTCTGCTGAACCGTTTTTCGTAAATGAGGCGTTAAAGGTTTACAATCTGTACCTTCCAAATTTCCGAGCCAATGAATTTCGCTATAAATTCAAGAGCGCTAAAACAATAATTTGAATATATTTTAATGACGACTTCGATTTTGTGGCAAACTGACAAAGTACACAAGCCTCAAAAAATATAACAAGGTAATTGCTTTTATTAGTGGATTTAATGTTTTTCCAAGCTTTCATATTTCGGACTGTATATTGGGATTTTACGTATTTGATAAACGACCTGTAACTATTCCATGTACAAGCGGATCACGGCTTCTTTCTAAGCATAGGATTCTTCATTTTAAACATATTTCAAAGTCTGCAGATCTGTATAAGAAGAGTAATTGATTATTATTATTATACTATCACGCCAGGTCTCTAAGGTAATTGATAATAATCAAATTTAGCAGTGTAAGGCTACACAAAAATCTTAACACTGCGGACAAAGAGGTGTATTTTAGAAACGAATTTATTACATTAAGCGTAGCGTCTAGTCTAGTCTCGTCTAGTAGTAGTCTAGTCTAGCTGTTGTAAATAATATCTTACTTAAGCAATTCAATTCGTCGATCGATTATATAGTCGCAATGGTTCATTTAATTTTTTTTTGTTAAAAAAAAACTGTGATCCTCTGTGTTGTGGAGAGACACATTTGTCTTTAATAGCTGGGGACAATTACACATCATAAATGTCGGATATAAAAAAAACTCAGTTTTGATCATGATATCACATTTTGACTACAACTCGGTGTAATAAACGGAAAATCAAGGATCTTTCCATTTCCATCCTGCTAATTAATAATTCATATTTTCATTATCTACAGCGGTTTTTCTTTTATAATTTGATGGTATATAGTATATAAATAGAATAAAATTCGTTTATTAAATGAATAGCAACTGAACTATATGTTTATATTACTATATTTAAAAATAGAACATTAAATAAAATGTATTATTTCATAACCTATAAAATTAACAATAACTTAAATTAGTTGGCAGATATTTCTAACTTTATTGTAAAGTAAAAAGTAAAAAAGTAGAATAGTTTGACTTTAAATATTTATCTATTAATCTTCCACTTCTCTAATAAAAGGCTTCGAGTAGCTTTTCTATTCGTTGTCACAAATGTTAGCTAATTTTACTAATTTAGTCGATGCTAAAACTGGATAGAATATAGAATTAATTTTACGTAGATATAAACTAGAACAACGATACTTTGAGCTACGGAAAAAATGTGAGCTTATTTAAAAACTAAATGAGGAATTGTTTCAGTAAACCAAACATTTTATATTACATTAACAAAATATTTAGCTCCGTAACAATGGGTAAAATCGTTCATCACAGCGTTAAATTGTAATGGAATGTCAACAATGTTTTTATTCCAGACTGCCCCTGTTCACACTAATTTTTGCAAGGAAATTGGTGTCTTAAGATTTATATTTTTGGCAACGGAGCTTGCAGTAAATTGCCGTTGAGTCGGCGTAGCATACGAAGGGTTGGTGCCTTAACTTATCTGCTATATTATTTAACCCGTATTTTATTCAGTGAAGCTATAACTATGTGTCATTATTATTTTATAGTGTCAAATTTTCTTATTTGTATTCATTTTTTTTTATTTTCTTATATATGTATATTAAAGTAAAAGATACTAAATATTTAAGTAAAAGATACTAAATATTTAAGTAAAAGTGACCATATAATAATAAGTATGTAAAATAGCAATTGAATAAGTTTAGTGTCACAGTTACAACATAACATAAACATTGCTTTGTTTAGTGTTCTATAACGTATCAAAAGAATGAAGAAAATGTGGTATTTACTTCATTGAACGTATTCTAGCAATATTTCCATTCATTCGTTCGTTCGTTTCAGGTCGGTCGCATGGCGATACGCATCAGCGGAACTCACTCTCATGATAGCGGCTCTAACAGTAGTTATTGGACACAGTTAAACAATGAATAATTGAACGCCTATCGTGCAGAGGAATATTTTGCATTTTTTTCATAAGAGTTGCAGTTGAAATGTCGTAGGATGCAAGTAATAATATGATCTTGTTATAAGGCCTGTTATAAGGCCTAATATTGTAGAGTTCCTAGAATGAGCAGTCAAATGCTTGACTATTAAGAATTTGACACAAAAACGTTACTTTTTTGAACGTTGCGACATTGATTTGGAAAACAAGTACAA
>DWEM01001225.1:0-15013 GCA_018245935.1 Agara belti belti | reverse complement strand
GGGCCGGCGTGGTGGACTATGGCCTAAACCCGCCTCACTAAGAGAGGAGACCGGGCCCAGCAGGGGACCAAAAAAAGGGTCGAAAAAAAAAAAAAAAAAAATTTAGCTTCTCTCCACAACTGGTCTTGTTTGGAGTATCATTCACCCTCGAAGCATTGCCTAAATTAGTTTTCGACTATAATCTATACCGTTTAAGATCAATTTTGAAAAATAATACTTTTGGAGTTTCGTTCTATCTATTTCTTTATCAATCCTTTCATCGCTAAACACTGGTGTATCCTCATAATGACAAAGTTTAACTACGTACGTATATAGTCTGCTACGCTAGCCAAAAGTAGGATGGCAGATTTCACATAGACACTACAGAACAATACGATAAACTTAAAGGTGTGTGTGTAGGTTTCGTTATAGACTTCAAATACAACAGAATAATAATATAAAATACGAAAGAAAAAAATACGCATTTTCATGGGATTTCGAATGTTATGGTCTTTAGTTGACACAAAAATCCCATTGATAAAATACTGTAATTTTTTTCCTGATAAACGAATTTTCTGGAATACTTCCGAATTTCGATCAAACATTTTTCAAGTACCCTAATCGACAGCATTGATTTTTTTTATATCGATATTTCACGAGAATATTCTGGAAAGCTTAATTTCAGTAATATTAAATTGAATTAAGAAATAGAGCGAAGACTGACGGTGTCCATAATATCTATTCACTTATGTTACGTGTACGAGAATAGTAACGGATATGTTTCTATCGTGTTGTCCATTTACAGAAACGAATGCATGAAATACCGTCGTCGTCTCGCGGCCATTCGGCCGTACGCTTGAATTAATTCGACGCAAGAACAATTTTTCTATTGTATCTCATTAGGTGTACGGACGAGCACAACTTTTCAAGCTAGTCTTAAGGACGTTGTAAATTGTACGCATTTATAGAGCCGATGCGCGCCTTGGGTGGCACGGAATAACCAAACGCAACACTATCTCTCATCTCCTTACAACCGAACTGTATATCTATAGCCACAAGGTCTTTTTTCGAATACTAATCTCGTTTGGGACGGTAATGTTATTTTAGCTGTAAGTTTCAGAGAGTCGGGCTACAGTAAATCTATCGGTTCGCTAATGACGAGGGTCAGATGAGTGTCACGTGACCCGGTCAGGTCGGTGCGGAGGCGGTAGAGCGACCCACGTATTATTCGAAGAGGATACCACCGAAGACAATGTGTTCTAAATATTCGACTTCCTGATATTTCGAAGATAGGTTGTTATAGAATATATTCTCCTATAATTTTTAATAATATTTATGCTCGTGTCCTACGAATGCAACTAGGACGGTAAATACGCCGTATTGGCTATTAGGGGTGCAAATTGAATGTGTTTCACGATACATTACGTGCACCAATAAAGGTATTGGGCCCGAACTATTCGCTTTCCTGTCATCGCTGGCGCTTCTGAATCACAAATTCAAGCGCAGTAATAAAATCTAACTCATACCGACGTGACGGGAGTACCGAGCGGCGCATAGCAGCGCACACGCGCCGAAACTGCACGCTGCATTTGTAGGGTGAATGCACCTAATGTTGACACCATTGTTATCGTTTGTAAAATAAAACTTTTGAGTTTGTTAAGTTTTTTCAATCGCATTTTTGCTGTCGGTTCAACATAGTCTAAAATTCACAAAACCGACGAATAATAATTATAAATTTATAATGTATTGAACGATTTTAATATAAATTTAAGTATGTTCTTACAGAATGAGTTGTGGAAATATTTAGGAGCGCTTGAACGTTTCTTGACTGTTATTTACCACGTTTAAACATTGTATATTATTAGATGGGTAATTATGTGTAAGTAAAACTACCAGGAACGAACTACTGAAAAATCTTTATGTACCGTTTTTTGTTGAATGATAACACTGTAATAATACAGAAGCCGCCATTTTGTAGGAATGTTTCGGTCAATTTGCGGTGCAGTTACCCGAATCCGAATGCGTATTCCGCGGAGGGCGCCGTTGCACTGCAAGCAGTATTCGTAACGTTGCACGCCACATTTTAATGTCCCTCCTGTGTACTAAATGTACTACTAGCGAGATACTAAATTGTGTAGCTTACATAATATTGTACTGTAAATATTATCATGGACGTAATATAAGAATAGCTGTTTTATGGAGGAGGGGGTTGTGGACCTTCCAAGCCCCCTCGAATATTCACCCATGGATAAAATAAAGCAAATTTCTTTGTTCAGTTTAATTCCAAGTTGTACGTTTTGTGAACGATGGGAGTTCCACACCCTGGCTGTCTGCAACATAGAGTAGCCAAACGGTAATTGTCAAAGCATCTTAATGTTTCGCAATTATTAATTAGTTTTACTACGTATTAGTGTTTATAAAATTATTATTATTTATTATTCGATGGATGTAGGTGCCAAGGGAGACCAAGACTGTCCTATCTCGACCAAATAGGTCAGACATTGGCCTACGGGAGAGTCAAGAGTCTCCGAAAGTACGTCAGATTTGTAAAGACAGAGATATTTGTCAGGCGGCGCTTTCTGCCTACCCCGTTGGGGACCTGGCTCGATGGTATAGTGATATAAAGTATTTGAAAGAGTTCGCTATAAAGCCGTTAGATCTTCACCCACGTCGTGCCCTAGCGTCATAATCCAATAACTGTCAGATCACAGTCCGCCCAGGAAGGCAGAAGCGACGCTCGTGGGAATGTCCGGTGAGACGGTGTTCCAATGACGAGTCTGACAACAATGTTGATTGATGATTGCTGAATCTAGTTGCATTGATAGCTGCGTCTCTTTCTCTCTCTCCTGTAATATTTTTATTACAGAAAAGACATTATTCTCGTTTTGAATCGTGTTAAAATCTATGAAAACAGATTTTTAATACTAATGATTTTCAAAGCGTTCCCTAGTGACAGCGATACAGAGGTAGTAGCTTTTGTGTTTGGATGGGATTCCTCGTCAATGGAACAGGGCCCTTGACTATGATTTATCCAGCCATTTTGACCTCAGCACGCCCCGCCCACGCGCCGTTACACAGAGAAAATCAGTTTTTACATCAACTGATACTGATTTAGTGCCATCTGCCCATCTTTTATGGCGACATTCTTTTATTACTAGGTTCTTTATAACACGAGAGACACTTATCGAGGATTAAGTGTGGATATACAGGACTAACGGTTACCGAAGAAATTATGTAAAATTCACCGTTAAACCGGAATTAACAATGCAAGTGAACTTCTATTATCTGCAGGTTTTTAACCGCATATTATGTACAATACTAAAATTTAATAATATCGAATATTTTATGGGCATCAATTTTATTTTTTTACAGATTCATAAACAAATGTACTACTCAGTTCTTTGACTGCTAAATCCAACTTATGTCTGTAGCTATGCCAGTCGTCACTTCTCGTGGTCCTAATTTCCGATTATAGATATTTGCAACACAAAGCAAACTAGCCTTCTCTTTCCGTGATAAGCCACCTGTACGCAGCACCGTGTGAAAAAACCTTATTTCTTTGAAAAAGCCCTTACTTCTTTCACTCTTTGATTTGCAAGAAATACAGAGTGTTCACTTCCTCCGCGCGGAAGTTATCTAACACGATTACCATGTTTATAAGCTTCCAATATTAATATGCGTTAGTTACGTAAATCGTCGTTTAATTAAAATATTTCGCTTCAAATCCAAGACCGTTTATGAAACGATCCGATCGAGCCGGCTATCAGATTCCGATGGAAGTATCCACATTCAACAGTTTAGTAACAAACGCGGCCTCACGAGCATCGTCAACAATAATGGCCGCCGCGCATCCAAACGTCAGTTAATTCGATCTACACGAATTGCTTTCATAATCCGTTTGATACCATTCGGCTCGGGCGCCATCGCCGCCATAATCGTAAATAACGCTCAAATACTTGCGTGTGCGCACTGTTTCACGTGGCTCGAATATCGCTACCAAATTTAGTGGACGTTCCACACTGTCGACCGACCCTGCACGACCTGACGCTCCTGTATATTCCGCGACGAACGGAACGGCGGACTACAACATCGGAATGTTAAAATATGTACGGTTTTGTGAACAAAATGAGTGTAGTAAGGACAACAGAATAAACAACATTTTTCATTAAATAGTCAAGGAGCGCAAGTTTGTCAAACTGAAGATATTTATACATATGTAGATACACCAATATAAAAAAAACATTTATCAACGTTACCTCCACGAAAAAAAAAACAGTCTATAAAAAACGGCCGAAAATATAATTCAGAAATCTTTCGTTATTACATTATTTGTTTAAACGCAGCAAAATAAAAAGAAACATGAAAGTGAAATAATGAGAAAAAAAATTGTGAAATAAACGAAATGCACTTTTCCTTCGCCAGTCCATAATGCAAACTTGAACGAGAGTGTAAACCAACCATAAACTGAATTGGGCGATAAATTTCAATTCTATTCGTAAGGTAATAAGCTTTTATTTTGACTGTAATGATAATTCAGATTGTAAACTCAGATTATCCGACGACAAATACCTCAAACGCTCCGTTGAATTCTAATACGTTTCTACAATCGAATATGTAGAGCAAAATTCATGTGAAAACGTTAATATTTTGCAGGAGTCAGATTAACTTCCAGAGCTCAGGTGGAATAGAAATGTGAATTGCAAATGCATGAAAACACCAACTCCATAATCGAATTCAATCAGCAGTTATTACTAAGTTATTGTTTATAGCATCCCTTGAAGGCCGGCGAAGCGTCGGTAACTAATCTGGTTGCAAATGTCTGGCGGTAAATACTTGTATCTACGAACTCGGTATAATACATTTATTTAATACGTACTACAAAGATAACCAGTGCATTTACGCGTCTCTCCTGGTTGTAGGATCACGAAAGTGTGTGACACTCCACGACAGAAGTCAGAATACTCACTAAACCTGTGTGTCGTTTTATTAAACGGCCTGGGTACAGGCTTTTTTCAGCATGAGGCTGTATACCTAATCGTACATGGGAGGAAGATTCTCCCACTCACGGGTCTCTACGTCTGAGGATAGACTGCTTAAAAAGGCCAACGATTGAGATAACCAGAATCTATGTACAACATTTCTTATGTAATTATTACACTATACTAAATTAACCAATAAATAAAAATATAATTTTACACCTAAATACAGAACAGATACTCCTGTTCGTTAAAACTAATATTTTTCCTGGGAATAGAATTTAGAGCCTCCCGGTTTGTCCTTAAGTTTGCTAATCAAAGGATCGACAGCTTCCAACTACACCGAAAGCTTCCAACTGGTGGAGTATCTACTGACTCGTAGATAAATACGAACTGCGGAAGCTTATGTTGTTACGTTGTTGAAGCTTATTTAATTAAATCTTCGTTTAATTGGAAGTCAAGACCATTTGTACTCGACATTTCATCTATGGTTTTAATCTGATTAAAATGAATTTATTTCAAGTTCTTGTAGCCGCGGCTTACGTTTGAATGTTTCTGTGGCTTTTCATATACCTACTGTTTTCATCTCTAGCAATCAGTACTTTTTATCAAAAGGTATGTGGAGTATTATAAAAGTAGCGACGTGACATATTTTAATTGCAAACTCTTAAAGACAATATAGCCGTGTTTACAGATGCGTGACAGGCACATCTGTGCTACGTGCTAATTTTATGAAAATTTCATCTATACATATAAGAAAAATATTTATTTGTTTTTATGTTGTTTGTTTTTTATTTATCGACGAAAAGGCGGCTGTATGAATTAGAAGAAAGTGACTTTTGAAAAGACGGATAACAGGGAGAAATGAGAATGAAAAATGCTAGTCGCCGACTCAAAATTTGCTGAGAACTGGATGGAATTTTTTTGTTTTTTGCTGATACGTGGGAATATTTGGGCATTGAAAGATATCTCACACTCGTTGTCTAGGGATTTTGAGCCCTCAGCATAATATAAAAGCACAAGTGCCTATCAATATTTAGAAATATTCCAGTGCGTCGTTTACCGATATTAAAATCCAATACATGTTGTATAAATGTAATTACATTAATTAAAACAAGAGTATTACATTTCCGGGCCAAAGCTTCACACACGAAGCGTCTCAGAAGTGACGCTCGTCACCTGTCGTAAATAAGCATTAGCGATCGCGTCGGTAAATAATAAGTGATTAACAGAGCGTCTAGAATGGACAGCCACGCGTCCCGAACGCTAATATACATATTAAATACAACAAAATATACATTTGAGCTATAAAGCGATGGGAGGTCCACTAATTATTGATGATATGCATACATATGATTTTTAACGGGGACATATTTTATGGACATCGGTAAATTATGAAAATCTATGACCACGCGTTGTCTATGGACGTTGGACAATCCGCGGCCAGGTCGGTATATCACACCGGTGTCCGCCCTTCCTTGTTTTATTAATTTACGTGATGTAAACAGTTTAGGTTATTTGAAATATGCAGAATCGATAGACACGGCCCGCGGCGTGTTAGATTTAAGCGTGCATTTTCGTTCGACAGCTTAAAGAGGTTAAGTAATATTCAATACGTTGTTATTGTTATAACCGTAGATTAACAAATGTGGTTCGTACTCCGTGCTCCTCTTATACCTTGTACGGCATAAGGTAGTATAATTCCCACGGCTCAGTTGACTTCTCGTAACCGCGGGAGTTGTGTTAAATTATTAACGGTATATAAATATACATAATATGCAAGTAATTCATTCACGTAATTTTGTTGCCTTCAGGAATTTCCTGATACATAATTTTCCGCCATTATATATTCCCCTGTTTCCTCGTTGAATTGAAAACTACATTTAATAACAAAATTTATATCACTCTAATGTTTAAGTTTAAAGGTAATTAGCGGACGATTTGTCCAATGTTATCAAGGTCGATGGAACTAAATATTAGTGTATGTGTAATAACTCGTCCACCCGAGTCCCCTGAGTCATATTCCCATGTGTTATTATATAACGTAATGTGTTATCGTGACGATGATTGGTCCGTTCGCCTTGACACGGCGTCGGCGCGAGAGTCGCGTCACGTTCAGTCGCTCTAATGCTCTCCAGCTTCACGAGTTCACGGTACATCGTAACTATATTGAATACATGCCCAGATTTGTATGTATGTTTATCTGAATTTTATTAGAGCAATAAAAAAAAGAATTGTATGCTCTAAAACTTTAAGCAAATTCAACTTCTCGAAACTTATCTTTTATTTAATAGACGTGAAGGTAGCATTCGTGTTGATAGTACCGATGTTATTTTTACTCTTTTTTTATGTGTAATCCTTTATTTTAAGATTATTACGTATACGTATATTACACTAAATAAAAAAAATAAAATAAATTGTTGTAACAATTATAATAACCATTTATTTACATATTCAAGTTATTGGTGGAGTATTAGCATTAGTTGCTAATGATTCCTTAGTATAGATAAGTTGCAGCAGGCATATAAAACAAAGGAAGAATAAATAAATAATAGTTTTTTATCAACATATTTTTTAGGAAAAATGCAAATCAAATAAATAAAAAATAGTTTTTTATCAACATATTTTTTAGGAAAAATACAAATCTATATAATTCATAAACCTTTTAAATATAACTCGTGTATAAAACGCTTTTTATACAACTAAGTTTAATTCGATTAAAGTGACTTACATTTTTAACATAATATACGAGTATTATGTATATCACAGGTGGTCCTACAGAATATAGCTAGTCGCGATCTCGAAGCCGCATAACACTAATGAAACACTACATAATATGATCTATTTGGTTCCGGCTGTCAATGAAGAGTCGTGGCTTAAATAAAACTACATATGAAATACCAACATAATGCTGGTTATATTATTACTACATTATGTATTGATATGAATTGATAATGTTTATGTAATAGTATTGTAGTTGCGAAATTGTATGAAATAAGTATAAGGATTTGTAGTCTTAGACCGTATGATAACAGTAATAAGGTATCTGCTATGGCACTAAACAACTACATTTATATAATATTTTTTTTGTCTGTCCCTTTTATTGGGCCACTGCCGGGCCGGGTCTCCTCCCATAGTAAGAGGGTTTCTGGCTATGGTCTACCACGCTGGCGCAATGCGGGTTCGTAGACTTCACACATTTCAGAAAATATTATATACTTTATAACATCTCTAAGGTGTGCAAGTTTATTCGCGATGTTTTCCTTCAACGTTATAGCAAATGATATTTAAATTTTAAAAACATGCATAAATAAATACATACAGAACGAATAATTGTACTCAACAAGGGTTAGGTGATATATGAGTGTTGAATATTTCATATAACAGAATATCAGGGTAGATTGGGGTTGAACGATACTCGGCTGGAACCTTTTTGCGTCTCACTGCCAGGCGTGGGTCATTGGTAGAGAAATTAACCTGTCCAACAAACATTTTTATCCCCCCTATAGCCTCCGGCTTGACTTAACGATTACTACTTAACAGTGACCTGGCCAATGGCTTACCGTCTGTTAAAGCATGGAAGCGTTTACGAAAATGCCGTGCTATAAGTAAGTATATTATAAGCGCTATGACATGGGGCTCCTTAAGAAAGGCGCAAAAAGAGCCCTCATCCAAAACCAGCAACCACTTTTTTGCGGCTCCAAGGATGAAAGTGTCCACAGTCGGCGGTGACCATTTAATATCAGGTGGCCCGTCTGCCCGTTTGCTGGGCTGAATTATAAAAAATTACCACTAGCGGTCACCCATCCAAGTGCTGACCGCGCCCGTGTCGCTTTACGTACTTGTTTATGAAAAGCCTCAAAACCTAGCGGAGTCCCAGCCCCGTCCCAATTTATTGGCCAATTAGAGTGGACGCCTACGTCCGATTCGTTTGCATACCATTAATTTTATTTACCGATTTTATGTGAGCATTTTGGTCATCCGTCTCCACGCTCGTAACTCACCGGCCACGATGATGTCCGTTTTACTGCCTCGTCGTTAATGAGATGGCGCGATGACGTATTAAATCAATCTTCGAGGCTCGGGACACGCCGTTGTTGTCGACGGGAACCGTTGCAATGCTATATGGGACAATCGCGTGTGGTATTACAGCGTTCTGCCTTTAGACGATAATATGTATAAACTGAGCCTTCATACACATCGTAGCATTTTTTGGAAATATTTTGCGATTTGATTTGTTTGTATTCCATACATAATTGTGCTACAGACAAGTATTTTTTCTCTGACCTGTGTAAATTTATATCTGTAAGTTTTGTATAGAATTGTGTATTTGTATGTACTTTTATCAGATGTTTGATAACTAATATATATATATATACATAGAAGCATTGAATAAATGAAGCGAATAATTTGTTTCTGAGTAAATAAAAAAATATATTTGAACATGTCTTAGTGAGTGCAGTAAAAATATTGGCAAAATTTAAGTAAGGGCGTACCTTTATTATAATAATAAATAATATTGGGTCACAGTGTATCGTCACCTTTACCAAGGAAGATTTGTGTTACACACAGAATAGATGAGTTACGTTATGATTAGAAAATTGCAAATTACGACTATTCGACTACTTGATCGTTATGTTATTGGATATATTTTTTGCTATTGACATTCGAGACTGCGATAAAACGGTATTATGCCATTTACGACGTTCAGTGGATTAAGGCCCGTACACACGGTGCGATTATGCAGTATTGGTGGGCACTGGTCCAATTTAGATATTTTTGCATTGGCCGTACATACTAAATTGAATTTCTTGCCAACTTGTGAAATTTTCCAAACATTAGTGGTCCATTAAAAAAGATATAAGTTCTTTAATTCTTAACAATATCAAAAACAAGGCCGTTAACAATTCAATACAAAAAAAAATGCAGAGTGATTTACAATACGTACGATATAATACAAATAAATTATATAAATAATTAACAGTGTTATGTAACAAATCAAGCGCTAATATAAATCTCATGAAGCTCGCCTCAGCGTCGATTCGTGAGGTATGTCGTAATTTGAAATTAAAATTTTTATTCTGTGGCATTCTTTGTAATGTATGACCGGCCCAGAGCTGTAGTGATGGTCGCGCGGACAAAACACCGGAACGAATGCTCGATACCGTCGATGTCAGAGTTCAACGTTAAATCAATCGTCACCGATATTCGTCGGAAATGACCGGAATGCCGCGACAACACTACTCACGAATGTATCAAATTGTTGTATTTTAATTCCTATAGAGGTCCAGCCGAGAGCGTCGGGCATTTGTAATGGTTGTGGAGAAATCCGAAAATGTCACTTTAAATAATCGTGTTCATTAGTAAACATTTAAAACACGCATTAGGACGCTGGGTGCCGGCGCCCGCTCCACGATCACAATCTCTCCACATTCAAATATTGCGCCGTCCCCTTCCAGCGTACATCCATTCGCGTAAGAGGGAAAGGGACGGCGGAACGCCGGGTAGTTTTAAATAAGGAATAGAGAGGTGTCTCAGCGATTCTATCGTCTCATGCGCACGGGATACGTACTAATTAAGAGGGCAACTGTTTTGGATAAACGGCCCGGGGTCCTCTTTGTGGATGTTGCACAATTAAGACGTACACTTAATAAGCGGGGGCTCGATACAATTTAATCGACTCCATTAAACTCGCCCGTCGATTAGTATTCAAATTCGTAACACAATGTCTGACGGCCCGCCGCGCGGTAATTGGTGATAATTTTTTTAATTGTTATTGTCTTTTTCATCGGATTGTTTCGTTTGTTGGTCGTTTTTTTATGTTCACAAATTACACCGCTTTATCGCGTCGGTCACGGTGGACGCGCGATTCGATTCAATCGCGGCTTTAAAACTTCATTTGGTGCGGGCGCGATGTCACAGACGTCATCGATATGAAATATGCAATACGAAGTTTAATTGGTCAAATCTTTGATGTGCGTCGAAACGATTTTCTTTATAAGTGGAAATTTGGACGTTTTATACGAGATGTAATCTATACACAAGCTTTCTATTCAATTTGGTTCACATTGACCGCGATATTAATGATTCGACTTATCTCAATTTCTTATGAAATTCTGTAATTATATAACATTAACCTTAACTAACTGTACTACTTGGTCTCTTGGTTTGTTGTTGGTTGTAATGAAAAGAAAGAAGGTAGGTAAGGGTCCTTTAACACATTCCCAATTGTTTTTTCAATTAGACGAAAAGCATAGCCTATCGTTAAAAAAAATTGTCTACGAAAAGAAGAATACACTGGATTTTTTATAATTACTATTTTGGATATTATCGATTTTGGGAAACGAGACTTTAAGAGATGTGAGATTAAAACATTATATTAGTGTCAAAAAACATTAGTTCAATTTTGTGTTAGGTTCAGCGAAGCGCGTGGTGACTGGCTAGTAAATAGTAAAAATAAAAAACAGGAACCAGTCTTGTGATGCAATTTTGTATAAAAAACAGTGAAACAACAAAAACTTACAATATTACAGAAAGAGATTCGACCCAATTACGTAATTTCTTTTGTATAAATCATAAAGGCTAATATATGTTTATTTATTTCCTATTCAAGAATAATAACTCCAGAGAATACAGATCATAAATATTCGCTTATTTGGCGTTCTAATTTTTTTAACTGGCAATCACAATGCGCTTTGCAGAAATGGATGTGAGTAACGTTGATATTGGCCCAGGCATCATACCGAGGGAGATCTTCACCGATTATTTATTACTACCACCGAATCAGGGTTCTCGAAGCGCTGACACTCTGAACGCGGTTACAGATTGCAAACGACCTCCAAAGTTAAGCCACACCGGCCTTAGAAGGAACTTGAATGGGTGACCACTAGTGGTAATCCGTACCACCCAGGGTCACCGAATTCTACTCTAACAGTTACATTCGAGGTAGTCATTTGATACTCTCTTTAATAGAGAATGTGCTAATTACGCACTTCATGGTCTTGCATTACTGCATCTATGTGCGCTTAAAAACCATAAAAGCCTCCCCACTTGTCACCTCCATATCGAAACTGGTCGGTGTACAGAGAGCTATTGATAAGGGGATATCAAAACGGCGGGTTTGATTAGGCGTCGTTAGCACAATTAACGATTAGCCCCTAATCCGTCACATCCGAGCTCCACGGCTCGGACCACCGTGCCTTGAGAGCGGACCGGAGTTGTAATACCAAATACAAATCATAATACATATTTTAGCCTCGAAGACAAATATTTTAATTTTGTTCTCAATATTTTACAGCAACAATCGATTTGAATCTTACTTGGTTGCAAAATACGTACATTAATTTATTAACTTAGACAATTATGGTTCAAACTAGATTTCATTTTTATTATATTACGATTGTCTGATTTTTGTTTTTTTTTTTAATTGGGTTTGGCTTTGTCTATGGTAACCGAGTTGGCAGACGGTCGCAGCTTTATTTGTTATTTGTTACAACGTAAAAGTTAAAGGTGCCACAGAGCGTAATATATTACGTTTAGAAAGCGTGTAAGCTAAACAGTATTTAGCTATCGCATGCGATCGGCGGGCGAATCGGTCGCGTGACGAAGCGAACTCGCCAACGTATCGACGGTCGAATCGATTCGTATCGCCGCGAGTGGGTTACGGGAACGATACGATCCCGATGCGTTCTAAACGATAAACGTTCCCAATTTAGAACGATTATCGATTATAATGAATAAATTGCGCTCAGTGTAAATATAGATTTTCCATTCGATCGTTTGTCAAATGTATTTCACGGCGTTTTATCTTTTTATCGCCAACGATTTAACCATCCCCACGGTGACGAATCGATTCCCCTCGACGGCTCGAATTCGATACTAATGGAACCGAATAAATATTTAATTATCGGCCTTTATGGCGAATGGTAACGCAACGGATTGGATGGATTTGTTAATGACTTTAATTGGAGTTGCAACGGAGTTTCGGCTGTCTCGACGCCGGACCCGATTGCATTGTAAACGTTCGTTTATTGCCGAGTAATAGGGATGTGAATACTCGGAATTGAAATTGATGCATTGCAGGTACACTTATTAAATTAAATTTAGACAACTTTTCGTAATAAACTGTCACAGTTTCAAAAAGTTGTCGTGGTAATGTCTTAGTGACATGCTGGCATAACATCTTTTGCTGATTTAGATTAATAAGATACTAGATCTTAAAAGTAAAGGATCATGAGTTGTCAATTTCCGTGAGCTGAAATGGTGATGATGATGAAGATCGTCTACTTTCTATCCAGGCTTTGACTGCGAAATGCACTGCGTCACCAGGTATTTATTCGGTAATCAGTAGGTACTAGGAATGATCTATTAGCGATATTGGGCGTGATATAATAATAATAATCATAAAAGTAACATTTAAACTGCGGCACTGTTTATTTGTATTGCTTGTGTCTATATTAAAATTGGTATACCGGATCAAATCACAGTATCTATTTTACATGTGAAATGTCGATATATGGATGTACAGACGGCTATGTCGGAAGGTATAATTGTGAAAGTAATCTACGGTGTCGATTACGGTGTTCGATTAAAAAATGCTTTACGCTCGCTCGACAGCGCCGTGTGAATGCGATCGAAAATGGATTTTTGGGTGTTTAACGTTGTAAGGGCCGGTGCAAAGCCATGAATAGCGGGTTCATGCGCTACTCGACTGTACATCGTATACAGTTAAACAGAAAACTGTTTATTGTTTACAATACATAAGATGAGATAAACCCAAAGGTAACATAAGATGACATGAGATAAAATCTATTGTTTTTACTGCACGAGAAAGAGAGTAGTACAATTATTCGCCGACTATGTGTGTCCCTAAGAAGTGCACTATTGAAAAAATTAATAATAAACAAATGAAGATAAAGACAGGCAAAACCTTATGTAAAGTAAGATAGATATAAACGTAGTATAAGAATAATAACAACTTGATCGCAGCAAACACACGGCATGTAATACGCATACACATATTTTTATTTCATAAACACACAGAACCAACGTGAACATTTATACTGGATGGGAATCAAATCCAGGACCCTATGATGTGTCTGTATCTAGACCAGTGAAATGATGACTGTTACATAAAGAACCAAATCGTTTTTCGCTCGCGGAGCTCGCGTGCCATCGGACGGAGTTTAGTTGCGTATCACACACCAGCTAATGCGTATCTAATCTTGTTTAATCATACACATTACGAGCTTAATGTAAGCGTCGTGAACGATGCGGCCGCGTATCGTCTCCGAACCCAGACTGCGGCCCCATATCGACAGTTCACACACGACTCTTATCTTATATATTATTGGAGAACTAATGACACTAATATAACCCTAATACGAGTGTTGACGGCCTAATATATTTTTATTTCAATGTAAACATCGATTTTAAACTGTTTATTAATATTAAAGTTTTGTAATTTCTTTTGATAATCAATTTCTTCAAACCAAAATAAATTAAATATTTTTCAAGTTGACCATTGGAGTGGTGAAATTGTAAATCAATCAAAACACAATCGTAAGGGCTGTCAAAAAACAATTTGAAAAGGTACACATATAGATGAAATAGCGGTATTTTGTGTAAGTAATCAAAATAAAACGGTCTGTAGGCGCACGATAATCAAATGTATAATTGCACTGCGTTACAAGCG
Organism: Agara belti belti; assembly: GCA_018245935.1. Taxonomy (NCBI): domain Eukaryota; kingdom Metazoa; phylum Arthropoda; class Insecta; order Lepidoptera; family Hesperiidae; genus Agara; species Agara belti. Next base: position 364 of record DWEM01001225.1, on the reverse strand, counting down.
CTTGTTGTACGAAGTGTGACTTTAAATATCTTAATACTACAAAGTACCGATGCTTATCGCTAATAGCCATCAATCACGAACTACATGAAGATGTTATGGGCGCCTTAAAGACTTTTGATCGACACAATATTTTACGAACTTTTATAAATTGACTAATAATAAATACTTACGTAAGGTTGTTCATCCCGTGTGGATCTCCTCGTCTAGTGGTTAGTGACCATATTTGCTAAGCCGGATGTTGTGAGTTCGAATCTTATCCAGAACATGCGTTTGTGTGCTGTGTACATTTTTTTTGTGCCTGGGTGTAATAAAGTATTAGAAATAATATCATAAGAAATAAGTATAGGATGTATATATGCAGGCT
>DWEM01001224.1:0-15013 GCA_018245935.1 Agara belti belti | reverse complement strand
AGGAGTGTAGTACACCCCCACATTTCACCAGTTACGTTTAAGTCCCACGATGGAATAGGTGGTGAGCCTATTGCCATACACCGGGCACACATCCAGACTCTGAGTCATAAACATTTCTAATTAAAATACATATTCACTTGAATGTTTAAGGTATTTACGAGTAACACTAACAGCGTCCCGAATACAGGGAGCAATGGAAACAGGTATAAATTAAGCACATATTTATCTAATAGTTATCTAAAGTTGCCTACTTCTATTTGCACCTGTGTATGTGGCAATATGCAGCACCTTAGTCAATCTTCACATGCTAATTGATTAAAGTGCTTGTCGAGTTTCGTTACCGAAACTGTCAGTTCGGCTCGCGGCACAAATTGGTCACTGTAAATTACCATATTTTAGTAAAAATTGACACTTAGCCATTACCGGCTGCACGATGGGCACGCTGGCGAGTCAACGGCCTCAAACCATCCGGATCTAATTACATAGTGTCATTAACATTGTGGAGACGGCACGTCCGCCTAGGAAATGGAATCGAATCATTAGTAGTTTGATTACAAAAAAGGCTTAATAGAAATATAATAACGGACGGAGAAGAAATTGTAAAAAGATTGTAGAGCGTTCCAATAATTGGCGGTTATTTGTCGATACGGTTTGGAGCGGGTAATGGGTTGGGACGCATCGACGTGACTCCGGAGCCTCCCTGCCCAGTTATATTATTACAATTTAGCTAAATTTGCAGCTCCGAGGTATGGAATGCGCGAAGAAATACGCAAGATCGCCAGTCGGTAAGGTAACAGAGAAAGGCAGATCGCACACAATTGGATCTCCGTAATGTACCTAAGCGTGGAGTACACAACCGTGGGTACCGCAGCGTATGTGTGCGTTATGTATGTTATTGGTCCGCACACTTGTGTTTGTGGTCTAATCATCGTAATCTCTCACTATTTTAGTATTCGTTTTCTAAGAATTTACTGAGTAATTTAAGTACAACGCTTGTTATTCAAAGCGATTTGTTATTGATTTCTAGTTAGAGACACAAATGGATTACTGTTAAGTCTGTGTGTTGATAAGTAATTTTTAAATAGCCCGGTTTCAATAAGTTAAATTTAATTGTGTATTTATCTATTTCAATACAGATTTATATAAAAAAAATTTGGTAAACTCGAAATGTTCTATGGAAGTCGCATAAACATTTAGGTATTTCCATGGAGTTTAATTAATGTTTTATCCATTTGAAGCAATTGTTTGTCTAACGAAATTATGCGTACATATAGAATTCATTTATAAATATTGCGAGAAAGGGTTTGATATTAAATAACCATAAATGCATTTTAATTTGTATAGCCTAGTTATTTATGTACTTATATGTAATTGATGTTTGTTTATATTGGTTTAAATACAAAATCATGTTCTCTTGTTTGTCTGTTTTTCAGAGACGTTTTGTTTCACAGACCTTATATCCATAGCGGCCTCTCATTTAAGGTTTGAAAGCGTTCGATGTTACTTAACTACACATATCGTTTAATAAACATCAGCTAGCTAGAAACTATAGGCGTTTCCTGATTGTATATCTCTACAAAGGAATGAATATCTAACTTATAAATAACTCGGGACTTCGAGTAAGTTTTTTCAATATAAATTATTGTCTATACAATAACATTCGGATCTAGTCCACCCACAGTAGCTCATAAGCTACGATATCGGTGAAATAGGATAAAAAAAAAACCTCTTTTGTCGGTTAACAAAAAGAGTTGTTTTCTGGCAAGCACGTCCTATATTATTCTGTAGTACAATGAAATAATTAGTCGGTTTCGTAACGGGATATTTTTTCCAACATTAGCCTTATGCCTTTGTGGGCGCGTAATTTAATATTTTTTGTAATGAACTCTCGAATGTTGAGTGAGTGACAGAAAAAATTACGCGTATTGTCCCTGAATCAAGGAAATCGTTCAATGATACAGCTCACGAGTATATCGTTCACTGATCCGTGCCATATCATTTACCTATTTTGACGTGAACAAAATGCCTACACATAAAACTTGACAGGTGTGTACTTTTATACTAGTGTTGTTTTAATTAAGTTAATTGGACGATTGTATTTAAGACGCACCTGGTGCTAACTGGTCAGTGCAACAGATAAAAAAATATATGAACCTTCAATAGCCGATATATAGATCGTTCGCTCCTTGGTTATTCTATACCGGCTACAGCTGGATGCCTAAGAATATTTTGTTCAATGTTCTATTTTGTTATTGTTTAGACAGTTTAATTGACTCTGATTATGTGATTAGTGAACCTGACCGCTGTGCTGGGCTTGTGGGTTCGATATACACTCAGTACAAATATTTGTGCAATACGTAATGGGTATTCTTTCTTTGTGTGTGTGTGTGTGTGAGTGTGTGTATATGGGTATGCATTTAGAATTTTATTATGTGATTTATCAATTTTCTCCTTACCATAACACAGAGTCTGCCTCATTTGGGATCGGACATTTATTATGATTCTAGGTAACTAGTATGTTCTTGTCTCGTCTAGTAACAAAAATATTGTACTCTATTTAGTTTTAGTGAAGTAGGCAGTTTAATTTTTGTAGTGAATGTTGAGTTGCAATTTCGTATTCAGGCACACTACGATCGTCCCAACTTAGTCTTTAGGAAAGATGTTTTATTTTTATACCATAAAGAGACTTCTCTAAGGAGACAGAACTCACTCCTTACTCCAGTCCATTTACAATTGGTTTACCTACATGCCCTTTTGCTTCTTACATTTATTTACCAATTGCACACCAACATAACGTCCAAGGATTTTATTATATCCGACACTAAATTACAAAATTGAATAACAGATGTGGACGAGTACCTACTTTGAGTAATGAATTGAATTAAACTTGACGACGTTATGAAAGAAAAATGAATTTAAAATTCTGTAAAGGTAGATAAACTTCGATCTGTTCGAAATTTTTCATCTCAATATTTTTTCTAGCAAGCTTTTGTCAAACATGATATAGATACTGAATGCCAATTAAAAAGTTTTCGTTATAAATAAAAGATGGAATTACACGAGCGCCATGAAGTGTGACGCTGTGTGATCGATATTAAAAACACAATGGTCACGTAATCTGTTTTTTGTTCTACAAAAGAACAATACGGTGATTTCTTGGCCAGATAACTACTTACGTGATTTAACCTATGCATTGGCTTCCTTAGGTAGATTTCGTTAAATACTACCTTATGAAGTTTAAAGATTTCAGTAAACTACTAGCTGGTGAAAGTAATGTTTTCTTCCAGCATGCTTTAGATGTTTTAAAATACTAAATACCCATTGAAGCTTCAATATTTCAGTAAAACACTATTTAATGACCCTTTCCAGTCCATTTACTGTTCCAATTTTGGACGTTGATCTCCCGAGACGTCTTTAAAACTATACATTTTTCTATACTGTTATAGCGAGTAATATTTATTTTTTATGTAAAGATAGCAACAAAAGGATAGATGGATTGCTCGAAGTTAAGTTATCACAGCAATTTAGAAATCATATCCGTGTTCATTTTGAACTTGAGTCAACTTATATGCTTCAGTACTGAGTCAACCAATTTGGAACGAACTAGTTGTATGTGGTCACCGCAAATTAAATTGACGAGCTTGATTAACGTTAAGATTGAATATGATTCATTCCACTTTGGCATTAACTGCTAGTCTTAACACACCTTAACTAATAAAAAATATCGTGATGGTATATGATTCATTTAATTATGACTGTTTTAACGCCTTTTACTTCATTATTTATTTATGTATAAATAGTTTCTTTAAATTCTAGACAGATATCCTTTATTATCATCGATATAATCCCTTTTCATGTTCCATTACTGGTTTTTTTTAGAATTAGCAGCGCCAGGGCGATTGCCTGCCACGCTGGCCCAGTGTCGCTAACTTTGTTTATATGTACTTTATTACTTCAGTCACTTACATATCATTAAAAATGTTAACATATACCAATAATTTGATGTGTGTATTGATATTACTATGTGCGTACTTACGTACCTACGCAGCTATTAATATCATAATATTTGCAGGTTAGTAAAAGTGTATATTTATTACCAACTGTTTTATGCAAAAACTGATTTCTCAATATGCCAAGTATTATTTGGATTTATTTTAACAAAACTAACTACAATGATGGTAAGGTATAGTCAATACAAATGTAAAACTACGCAGCGTGCCGTCACGATCGCTTTTTTTTTTATTTTTCACAATAATATCAGTTCAATATCAAACTAGCAATCTGTTTTTTTTTTTAAATAAAAAATTCAATAGTATAACAGAACAAAAACAAGGTTAGAACGACACCTCCTACGTAGCGAAAAATACGTAAAAGCAAAGAATGTGTTGTCTTACGGATACAATGCACAATGACCACTCCTTACTGCGAACCCATACATATAACCTTTTGTTTTAGTCGAGATCAGGTATTGTCTAAGAGAAAAAAAAGCTCGCATTTCCTACTTGATTATTTACCTTTAATGTTCACCTGCCTTGAAGTAATCCATTTGTTTGGCTCTTAGCTGGAGACCAACGAAAGGTACCCAAGAGTTATTATGTGTGTGTAAAACAAAGAGTACCTACAGTATAGTCTGCCTTGCATTATCTTTCAAAATAAATCTACAAAATGAACAAGCAAAAAACTCAGGACAAAGGAAAAAAAGGAAACAAAAAAAGCAAAATAAAAATAAAAACATAATTCAATAATATAAATATTGCATTTATTTCAACGAATTCGGCAAATAAAATAACTGTAGATAATAATTATAATAATACTATTCAGTTTACAAGACTTTCATCTTTCTCCAGACATTCTCGTCTTTAAAATTAAAAAAAAAACCAAAGATTTTTCACTGGCTGGCACTGGACTTCAGTTTTAAACAACCATAAGAATTATGTCATCTGAATAACAGTAAATGCAGATCGCATATAATTAGGTTAAAATTAAATAATACAAATTAAAATAAAGTTATTGGAAGTCGTATTGGAGGCGATTTCTATAACAGGGTACAAGTCGGCCACTTGACTTACCTAGTACACATTTTTATCTAAATGACAAAACAAAATAGAAAAAAAAAATAACTAAAGAACAAAAAATAAATACAAACATAACATAAGGCAAATCAAAAAAAAATAAAACAACAAAAAGCGATATGCAAATAAAACTTATAAAATAATGTCTACAAGTTCTTGATCTCGTAGGTAAATAATATAATTTCTAAGGCGAAGTGCAACACATATTAGCATTAAAAAGAAACGCATAAGGGTGTGCCTATTGAAGGCGTACCTACTGTAAGACGGTAGGCAAGTTTTCACGTAATAATACACAGACGAATAATAGCGACTCCCGCGGCGCGTGCGCAGGTCTACGCCGAGCGCGCCGTCGCACGAGCGGCCCACATTTCTATATACGCAACATTTAAATTTGAACAAAATATTTGCATATCGCCTAACTCCCCAAACCCTATCCTCTCTTATGTAAATCCGTAAGAATACCGAAAACTGCAGCCGGCGACCCCACACGATACCGACAGATCATTATTATGTAAATAATTTCAACTTTTCTAATGTTATGTCTGTATGTATTTTTTTGCCCTTCGGAAAAACATAGTCCAAATAAACTAATTAGATACAGTTATATCACAAGTTCTTAAGATGCCTCTACGAAACGAACAAATACTTTTAAAATCTATCTATGTATATCTACTATTCTTATTCTGCGCTACTACAGGTTACGAGCAGCGAACGGAGACAATTATACAGCGTTCTAACGTTTAAAACTAGTAGTATACTTTTACACAATTAACTATTTACAGTGGAGCTGAGAAATAATTTACAAATCACTCGGATCCTAAAAGGCACCTTATTTAAATAGTTATAAAGACTTCAGGCTTCGCTATGACTTTACAAAATAATTAAAACGTTTTAAATTCTCTATAATATATAATTTGGTTTTCATTAAAATCCTACAACAATTGACAAGGAGCTAAAACCTAATAGGAGTTTTAAATATGAACAACTAGGAAGAATAATATTATGCAACAGATTACTAGCGGGTTACGTGTACGGCTATGCAGTGTCGTGCGGGAACGTTGTTTGAAAGTATTTGATTGGCATTATTTAAATAATTGATTATTCATGTGGAGCGAAACGCATGTTCGCCAGATCGATTCTATTAGATATACGACGTCCTTCACGCGTCCTAACTCCTACCATTGTTGTGTTCGTTTGCATTTGAATAGCGGCGGCTCAGAGCGATCCGCCCACCGGCCCACCGGCGGACTGGCCCGCCTCTCGCGGCTCATCACTCACATTACACTAATCTACAAAAGCATGCTTAAATATAGGCAAGAGAAATAGGTGCGGAGAGCGGCGTTATCGAGATCGACAGGCAAGAGCGCTGTTAACCGTCTATGTCAACAATGGTCGGGTGCCACTTCGCGGTCCTTAAGTTCCTAGGTCTCCAATATTACGATACGAGTAAATTAATATGCTAACACTGCATAGGCGTAACGTAATTTCTCCGTTTTATAACTAAATGTATATTTACAAGAGGACTCACTAGTAGGAAAATGGACCAACGACCGTCACGGCACGAGAAGAGCTTCGCTCGAATCGTGAATTATCTTCAAACGGAATAACTAAATCGGACTAAACACTTAACTTCAGTCCCTCACAAAGCGAAGCTCGCCGCTGCGAGGTTCTACATATTCAGGCCCGGGGTCGTGCAGCTCTCGAAAGGGCTAGACGACGTGGACTGCGGTCAAGTAGTGCACTCACCGTTGCCGGCGAGCTGTGGCCGCAGGAACGCGCTGTGTAGTTCGCTGCCGATCCCTCCTTCTAGCCGTGCAGCCATCTGCATGAGCGCGAGTGTGCTGTCTTCACACCCGCCCGCGCCGCTTTCTAGACGCGCACGAACCGTTGCGATGTGACCGCGCGTGAACACGTGGTCTTGCACGGAATATTTATGACTGTACTTGAAGTCACAGACGCGACACTCCTCCGGTGGTGGTGCATCCGACACCTCCGACAAGCCGGCCGCAAGCCGCGCTTTTTTTTCTTTGGCACGTGCATTTTGGAACCACACTTGTACCACTCGCTTAGGTAGTCCAATCTCTCGTCCGAGCGCCTCACACTCCGCCATTGTCGGCGTTTTATAATCGCTAAACAACGATTTCATAATCTTCACTTGGAGAGAAGACATTTGAGTTCGAAAACGTTTACCAGGCGGCCTCGACGTTTGCTGTTGACCCGCCACAGGTGACGTTGGCTCATCTTCTTCATAGAACTCCATAGTTTCCGACGCAGTATCTGACCGTTCATCTGCATCCGATCCCGGTCGTGATAAATCAACTGGTTTGCTAAGATCTAATGGTATTTCCGATTTTCCATGTTCTGGCCGTCTTTCCGAAGATTCATTGCTGCCACCGTTTTGTTGGGAAGCAGCATGTGCTTGCAGCTCGCTTACATATCTCTTCATAGATTCCTCACTGTACTGCTTGATAAATTTCTCCATGTCTGAGTGAAAAGGCGGGAAAATAGGGGGCAACATGGGAGCCCCCGCTTGGGAAAAATTTTGCTGTCGATCACTTTGTTGGGAACCAAAACTTGGTGTAGATTCTGTACTGAGTTCTTCATCCGGTAAGGCATCCACATTGATTTCTCCTCGTGCACACTGATCCGCATGTTTAGTACTAAGATGACTCTCTAAAGCACTCTTTACTTTGAACAAAGCTGGACAAAACGGACATCGTTTATTTATGACCTGCGCATGCGCACGAAATTGTCCCTTTCTTTCACGTGCTCGTGTGTTTTGAAACCAAACTTGTACCACTCTTTTTTTTAAACCAACTTCACGTGCAATATTCTCTAGCATTTTTCGTGATGGGTTAGATTCTATCTGATACTTTTGGTAAAGATAGTCCAGTTGTTCAGGTAAAATAGTTGTTCTTAATCGTTTGTCTTTTGGTTGTTCTCCGGTGTCCACTTCTTCAAACTCATCAAATTTTCGTTTTGCAACTTGCTGATTTAATGCTGCCACTAAAGGGTGACGTGCTTCTTCATTTGTTAGAGATGCGTTTAATTGTTGTAATTGGGCATGCTGTTGCAAGATTCCAAAAGGGGAATCCGGTGGATATGTCGGAAATAAATTAGGGTTCATTATGTGAACTAATTGATGTTCCCTCCACAAATCAAACCGTGGGAAAACTAGGTTGCATTTATCACATTGAAAATTACCGTCTTTTTCTTCGCGTGGTTGATGTGACAGCGGAGTAACTGGCGTGTGCGGAGTTTGTGGTGCAGGAGAGACCGGATAATTTGGGGCAGCAGGTGTTGGCGTGCGAGGAGGAGCGGGTGACACTGGTACATGTGGTGGATGGTGCTCTACAGTACTAGAATTTGAGTCTTCACTGCTTAGCGTTGCTGCTACTTGGGCAGCAGCTGCTTGCGCTTGTGCCGATCTTTTAGCGTCTTCTTCCTTGAAACAGTGCGTTTTTTGATGTCTTATTAATTCATAGTACCGTTGAAATACTAGTTGGCATTTCTTGCATTGGTAATTAAGACCGGGCGTGCGTTGAAATCTGTTAGCATCGTCAGTAGCACCAGCTGGTGGTTCGGCGGCTGGTTGGTTTTCATACACTTTTCTAGCCTTTTGCCGAGCGTTTTGAAACCATACCACTATTACTCTCGGACTTAACCCTAGTAATTTAGAGAGATACTCCAAGTCATCATCTTTCGGATATGCGTTATTCTCAAAAAACTCTTGTAGAACTTTTATCTGATAGTCAGTGAATCTAGTTCTGTTGGCGCGTTTGCCAGAAGACCCCGAGCTGTTGGATCCGTTCGAGTTGCCCCCGGAAAGTCCGAAATCGGCCGGTCCCCTGCCAGGACTGAGGCTGCGATTTGGGGTCAAAGGTAGGACGTTCGGGGGCACGGAGTTTGGGGACGCGAAGTTAGGATTTAGCTTCGGCGGTAACATCGACGGATGTGGTGGTTGCGGTATGCTCGTGGCTGGTATCGAATCAATTTGAGACTGAATCAATGAATTCAGAGACAAATGTGTTGGCGTTTGTGGACGCGATATGCTTTGTTGCAGGTCAGGAATATTTAAAGCTGGGCTTTGTAATGGGGCCTGAGGAAAAATAAAACTTTTATCCTCTTGGTGTCGATCATCATATGAGTTGTATTTTTCTTCCATGGTCGGTTCATCATTTGGTTCGGATTTAACTTCTTGTTGACCAATATACGAAGTATCTTCAATTTTTGCTTTTTTTTCAGGCGGCGGTTTGCCTTCATCCGAACTTGCCGACGAATCCAAAGGTGTAACTTTAGCTTCACCAGTTTTCTCATATTCCTCAAGATTGAGTGTAGTCGAAGGTGGATTGTTAAAATTATAAGGAGAATCTTTATTACGCTGGCGTTCTTTAAATAATGTATTACGGAACCAGTGTTTGATGACTTTTGTAGCTAGTCCTGATTGTTTAGCCATTTTTGCAATCGCCTCGTCGCTTGGTGAGTTGTTAATATCAAAATGCGCTCGCAGTATCTTTAGTTGTTCATCCGTAATGCGAGTTCGAGCTCGTTTCTGTCCTGCTGCAGCATTTGCCTGTAAAAAGTAAATATTATATTTTGAATAATATAATCCGTTAACCGTTTAAAAGTGTACCTACTATACTGATGTGTGGGAATCATTATTCATTTAATATAAAAGTATTACATTGCTTTACATCGAACAAAGGGACTACAAAATTGTAAAGGGCTCATTTATCTGTGGCTGTAGGACCACTCAATGATTGCAGGTAACTTTGAATAATAACAGAATTCGTTGTAGATAATAATACTTCGACCCTAGGCGCCCAACAATGGTCCCTCTGTTGCTTTGTGCAAACAGATAGCTAATGCTTATCTCATAATACCTTGTAGATACGTCTTTCCTTACGATTGAATTTACACTGTACTTACAGCTGACAGAAATAATCGAATGGAACCAATATATTTAATCTTTGGACGTTACTTTACTTCACTATATTTATAAAATGTGCATGATTAAATAGGTATGTTATTATTACTGTCTGTATAATCTTTAAAAAGATACAAGTCAAAGAAAATAGCAATTGAAGTTATTTAATACAATCGGTGCGGTTTGATGAATTACGCATTAATGAAGTAGTATAAACGAGATCGACATGTAAACTGTGAGAGAATGTTATTAATTAACATTTGCAGGGTTAATGTCAGAGTGATTTAAATATAAATCTATGAGTAACAAAATTAAAATACGCAAAGCAATTTGGATTTTTCTATTATTGAAAAAATTACGAATTATATCAATTATTAATGTATCTTCGCTTAAATATTTCTACAAATAAATCTATAACTGCGTTCATACTTTAATTTAATTAACAACGAATGTAGTTTTTACACATAACATTATGTATAGTACATAATAAATGTATGGATTTGTTCTTGTTGACATTGTTCTTAATTAATTAACATTGTTCTTAATTTTTAAAACACAAATTATCATGGTATAGTTTCTTTTCAAATTAGAATGTAATTTTAAAAAACTTAAGAATAAATATCTGTTACATACATAGATGTTTAGCAATAACTTTACTTACTTGTTGCTGCTGTTGTAAGAGCTGCTGCTGTTTCAGCTGAGCATCGTGCGGAAAGCCGATTGCGTCAAACGGCGGTGGGGGCAGCATGAGTGGCACCAACGGAGGTTGCAGATTCATAGCTGCCAGGGCTCCCACGTTTAGGCCCAAAGGCAACCCCAATGATAGCATTTGAGCTACCATAGGATGAAGTTGTCCCAACTGTTGCTGTAATTGCAACATATTTAATGCTGCTTGCATTTCTTGCACTTGGGCTGCAAGTAGAGCACCAGCTTGAGCTTCGCCTGAGGCACTTCCATTCTCATTGAAGTTGCCACTCGTGTCTCCTCGCGGTGATGGCGACCTGTCCCCTTGAGGAGCTGGAGATGCAGCTCGAGGTGAGTTCGGCGCACCTGATTTCCTTTCATACTCAGATTTGAACTGTTCCGCAAATTGCTCCAAAAATTCCAGTGGAACTTTGTCTTTATGCACTTCCTCACAATGGGTCTTTAACACGAACACACTAGAGAACTCTTTGTTGCAATGTTGACACGTTGATTTCGTCTCCCCGTCTGGAGGCTTTTCTTCGGGAGGTGGAGGTGGCGGACTTGGTACTCGCACCATTTCACGTTCTTCTTGGAGTTTACGCCGCTGATTTTCATTGTACTGCATAACTAGATCGAAGCCGAAAGTTTCAAGTAGTTGTTTATACATTTGTGAGTTGCGTTTGGGCGGGTTGCCCTTTGCCACCATCTCGTCTAATGCAGCCGCTTCTGCATCACCTAGTGGCGAATGCGCCCGCGCATCGCCAAACGGACATGAGGTCGCGCGATGTGCGTCGAGTAGCTCCCCAGTAGGAAATGACGCGTGGCACCGCTCGCACGAGGCGCTACCTGCGCGCGGGGATCGCGGGCTACCTGGGCGCGCGGGGGGTGAGGAACGAGGCCCCCCGCTGCTTGTAGACGAAGGGGATGTATTTTTCGGCGACAAAACGTCTTGTAATATTTTTGCGGGGTCGTTTCTGTCCGGTTGTTCTACAAGGGGCCGTGTCAAATCTACGTGGCCGGCCGCGGCGAGTTCTTGCAGCTTGCCTGCTCGCGTTTGATGTAGCACGGATCTCATATGTATGTCAAGGGTACTGCCTTGTGTATAAGCAACTTTACATATATTACATTTATATCTTTTTCGGTCGTCTTCCTCACTTGATGTACTTTTAGGTGTTAAAGTCAAGTTAGATGGTGCTGTACCCGCGCCGGGTGACACAGGAGGATTGTTGTTATTTTGTTGTTCTTGCATAGCTCGTTTCAGTTTGTGCAAATGGCTAACACTATTGTAATGGACCAGTAAAATATTCTTTTGTGTGAAAGATTCTTTGCACACGTCACACTTGAATGGTCTGTTAGGATCAAGGTATTTCTCCATGGGATATGTTAATTTCTCCCCTTTCCTATGTAAAAGAGTTTTGTTATGGGCTGTTAGATATGATTGTCGAGTAAAGGCCACTTTACATCTGTGACACTTGTATTTTCTATTCGGATCATTATAAGAATCTTCCGCCATAGCTTGCGAATTTAAATAATCTTCGAGAAATTGTTGATCTTTGTATATAATTGAATCATCTGAGTTTTCAGCATCATTATGACCGGATTCATCAGCTGCAGTAGCGCTTGAGTCTCTGTCTTCCATTTCAGCCAGTTCATCGTCGGGAGTTCTTAAAGCTTCCTTCCGCAGCAAATCTGCGGTGGCCGCATCAAGAGCTGTACCTTGACCAGATTGTAATAGCGGATTAGAAGCTAGACTTCGCTTAAAAGCCGCCAGTTCGTCCTCAGATAATTCAGAGTGAGATGTTTCAACGTGCTTTTGAAGAGCTAGTACTGATCTAAAGCTCCTTCCACACAATACGCATTTTGTGGCGTCACGTATAACATGGTACTGTGAATGAAGCTGTAGCTTCTCAATTGTTTTAAACGCCAAACTACACTGGTTACAACGGTATTTGTAAACATGCTTTTCTGATACCGACATGTTGGCAATAGAATTTTTTGCGTGCGCTTCCCTAAAATGGTTCTGTAAAGCGTGAGCTGCGTCAAAATACCGGTTGCATCCTTTTTTCCAACAAAAATATCCCGGTCCTTGTGGTGTTTGTTTCAGTTCTAAGTGACCTGATTCATTTTGGTGATGACACAATTCATCAACATTACGGAATGTCCGATTGCATGTAGAGCAACGTTCCGTTTCACCATCAACGCTTCCTTCGGAACGAGGAGAAGATATTTCGCGTTCCTCGTCCCCCTGCCGAGATTCCTCTCGTTGTCCTTGAGTTGCTCCATTCAGCCAATGGCTTTGGTCTACTAGAAGCAATAATCTTTGTAGGCCCTCTGAGTTCACTGAGTGTATCTGCATGACATGTCGTTCAAGGGCAGGTCTTTCTTTAAATGCATCTTGACAAAGTGGACAAATAAAATGTCTCGTAGGGTCACCATGAACAGATGCAACATGAATTTGTAGTTTGCTCTCGCTGCTGCAAGTAAAATTGCAATAGGGGCAATTGTGTTGACCTTGAGTTTCGTGGTTGTCGTCTCTCTCGCCAGATCCATGTTGAGGTAAATGGGAATGTTGTTGTTGATGTTGTTGCTGCTGTTGCTGCTGTTGATGTTGTTGATGTTGTTCTAAAAATCGCATCATTTTCTGTTCTTGTGTTAATTCAGGTTTTTGATCGATGGGCTCTTTGTTATCTGTTAACAAGGAAATTAGTAATTATAAACTAATCTATCAGTATGCCAAAATAATATTCGACTCTGTACGGAACGAACCTCCCGATACGAAAGCCGCACGACAAATGGATAGGGATCAGTATAATATATGTTCACAATGCCTACCTACGTATACGTGAGATTTATCTGCAAAAAAGATTATTTCTATAAATGAAGCTAACTATTGTTCGCTGCAAGCGTTTGTTACTTTTCTGAATTGAAGTTAAAAATAAAATTCCTCTCTTTTATATTATTAGTAGGATTCGTTTTGTTTGCGACGTCCCGGCAAGACAAAGGTATCGCTCTATCCATCCCGCACGCACACATTCACGTACGTATTAATACTAAAGTAACAAGTATATTGTAATTTTGCACACAAAGGAGATACAGGACGGGCAAACAATCATTGTTCATCATTACAAAAGGTTTCGAATATTCCGTTTCGCATCGGATCAAATGCATTCGGGATATCGGCGGACGTGTTGATGAGTGCGAACGAGAGGGGACACGGCGCAAGATGTGTGCGTAATTATTATTTGACCAGACGTATGTCCGCGGCATCGTGCGAAAGAAGCTGGTCGGCATTGTTTACGCTCAAATAACGAAGGTAAACGAAATGACTGATGCGAGAAGCGTATAAGATTCGTTAATGTTACGTTACAGTTACACATTATTATAAGAGTAACTGACAAGCTATTGTATTCGTTTTTGGTTCGAGTAAACCGTTCAATGTGAATTTTGCTTTGTGGAGCAATTGCAAGGACATCTGTAGGTAGTCAATAAAACAAAAAATTTTGTCGACGATGCGAAAAACAGTGCATTCGACTGGGATGATAATGATATACGGCTTGGTATTTCTCATCTAATTATAACAAAGTTTATTTGACCGTGAGATAGCACTGCAGCTGAAACCAGTTAGCCCCCTGTTTGTTTGGGAACCCGTTTCATAGTTTTAAGCAGTTAAAACCGTTACATCTAATGAAGGGGAGAGGCAAAAGTAAATTCGAATGCGTAATAATAAAAGCAACTGACCCCAGCCGAGACCGGAGTGACCAGTGTAATTATTTATGATGTAAATTTGCAGACCCACAGTCTGGTAGAAGCATAGAACAATAGCCAGGTAAAGGGACTTTGTCTGCACAAATGCGATCTCCGACACTTTTGTCAATGACAAAGGGAGCCTTTCTAAGGAAACACCACATCGTTATAGCGTCGTAAAGTAAGTATTGTTGTATTGTGCAGTGTGCGTTTTGTTTTGCGAGATTTGGGTCAGGATTTTTACAGCGTGGCGTTAGGAAGACAATGCTGGTTTGAATATTTTACAGTCGTTGCGTCCTTGATGTCGCAACTCCTACAGAATGACACAATTTTTTTCCTAAAACTTTTTCAGAGTTTTTTAATGATGAAAAGCTAATATTGTTATTGATATAATAATATTTGAACATTAATAATATACGAAACCGAAAAAAATGGAAATGAGTTAAGTACATTTATGGGCTCGCTTTGTAGATTAAAAAAAAAAAAAATAATGTTAAATGTTGTATGTATGCCTGCCTCGTTGGTCGAGCGGTTGCTAGCGCGACTGCCGATCGGGAGGTCCTGGGTTCAAATCCCGGGTCGGGTA
>DWEM01001223.1:0-15024 GCA_018245935.1 Agara belti belti | reverse complement strand
TGTTTATCAGCTGTCCGGTTACCATAATACAGGCATTCAATTGCCTAATTTGGAATCGGATAGCCGTGTGTGGAATTATCCCTAGATATTATTAGATATTATTATTATTAGATATTATTAGATCTTTTACAATTCGTCTGTGTAAACTGCCCTCGGTCCTGATTGCTTAGGTAATTAGGTCAAGTTTTTTAGTAGCAAGCTTTTTCAAGCAAGTCTTCGGTAAATAAAATATATGGAAGTAATAGAAAAGTTAAGATGATAAAAGTCGACAGCTCTGCTATCTGGATATAACCTGTTCAATTTAGTTTAGTTAACTACATTTTTTGCCTATAACACTCTCACTATGTGAGGAAGACCCCTGTCTGGTAGTGAGCTAATAAAAGGATCAAAAAAACCGTTTTTTTTTGCAAATGCTTACTACATTTTTAGATCATAATTACGCATTATAATTTTTTTTTGTAGCTGGCTGAAAAAAGCAAAGGCTTTACGTAGTAACATGTTTTGCGATTCAAGCTCTGAAATAGAGCTAAAAATCCGAGCGCGCCTTTGTTAGAAACAGTGCATCCGTTGCAAACGGGAATCGCTTTATATTTAACGAGCATATTTACGAGTCGTCCGTCGTTTTGCTGAAATCATAAAATAACGGTATCGTCGGTTGTAAAAGTGTTTTAAAGTGGTTATAAAGTGTGGATGGAATGATTGTAAGTTGAGTGTTTTCGTTTTTTGTCAGTGATTGTATGCGATAAGCTTTCTCTCGGTGTTGTAAATGAATTGTCTATATGATTTTGAAGGACACGAAGAAATTGTGGACGATCTGAGGGAATTGGCTATTTTTACTCATTTACTTATTCTTTAGTGCTACGGTTAAAACGCGGGTGCAAAAGGGACACGATTCCTAGTGAAACGTAACATCACGCCTGTATTCCCTGAAGGGGTAGGCAGAGGTAGTTTAGTGTAGTGTAGAGTGTAGTACACCCCCACATTTCACCAGTTATGTTTAAGTCCCACAATGTAATAGGTGGTGAGCCTAATGCCATGCACCGGGCACACATCCAGACATATTTTAGTGATGACCCGTCAAAACTTTAATGAGTATTAGTTATGTATTTCTTTTGCAAAACACAATTACATAATGAAATTCTATAATTTTCACATGTAACGTACAATTAATATTGTAAAGAACATAAAAATTTACCTTGTGTGTTTGTGTTACTGTGAAATGATCCATCGACGCTCATATCCAATTCTGCGCTACTAAAATCCAATTTCTGCACGGACCGGCTCCTGTTTAAACTGGACATACTGAGACTACGTTTCTCCGAGAGCAAAAGCGATCCTCGCCTATTTCTGTACGGCGAATTTTTAAGAGATGTACTTCTCTTTAACAGCGATTTCTTTGGCATACAAAGGCACAACCCTTTTTTTATACTCTCCGACTCTAATACAACACAATCGAGGCAGGTAGCCATGGCCTCGGACTCCGGTGAGGTAAAGTTGTTTTTCTGCAAAGAAACATAGCCTATTCAAATCCAACAATATTTCACGTTTCATTTCCTTTTACAACACTACAATTTCATTTCCCCGACAAATATGGACGTACGTATACCACATGACACATATGTATGAATTAAATAACAAATATTTATAAGTAGTTATTGAAAAAAATTTGACTAACTAATGAGCCATTATAAATTGCAAATTTTTTTTTCAGTCAATTGACCCAATGTAAGTCTAAAGGTTTAATTCTGCGAATTGTTATTGGTTATGTTTTAATTACCTATTACATTACTTTGTTGCATAAGTGCATAAAAGCATATTTTAATAAAATTATTATTAATGGCTGTTTACATTATAATGAGTGACACTCATTGCGAGAAGGGAGGAGATCACTTACTGTTGCAAGTAGCGCTCGTAAACAATCTATGTCTACAATCGTTCATTTAACATTTAAAAACAACATTGTTGTTGACTTGATGAAGTGATAAGTTCATGTACTTATAACATTGTGCGGATTTGAATAGATCTAAACCCCATATATAATATTCTGTTGACAAATACTTACATCTTCATCACTGGACGTAGCTTTGGTGACAGGTGATATAGAGATGGAAGTCATCGAAGACGACGTGCCCGACTCCGGATCCATACGTTTCGGCGTCCGGAACTCTATGGGACTGAAGCAGGGCTCGGCGCAGTCCACCACGTCGAGGATCTTGTTCCTGTAGCACGTCTTATTACTGCGCGAAGCCCCTTTTCGCAGCGGTGTGCCAAATGTACGCTTCATGCCCTTGGCCACTAAATCATAGCTCTGGAAATATTGTAAAGCGATATAAGATAAATTAAACATTCACAAGCATAATAACCCACGACAACTATGAAAGTAGTTGAGAGGTTGAGAGCGGTAGAGTTTGGTTGGTGATTTCCACTTGTGGCAGTAGTCACTTGAATGAGTGTGCCCAATACTAACTATAAATAGGAATAGTGGTTTTTTATAATGAAACTTCATACTTACTAGATCTGGACTAAATATCACAGGAGTGTGAGATTCATATCTTGAAGGTGGACGTGGTTCCACGTGTATGTCATCATCTGTTTGCTCAGAATCATAGTGTTCCATATCACTGTGCTCCTCGAAGAACAATTTACGCCGCAGGGACCCATTTGCAGTGATTTCATATTCATCCAACATATTTTGATCCTGGAATGTAAATGAGATTATTGTGTATGATTTTTTTATAATAAACCTTAACATACAATATAATTAAACAGATTTGATAATACCATGTTGCCTGTGCCAGCACGTCAAATAATAACAAATATTATACTAAAACAAATAAATTAAATATATTACATAAAATTACAAGTATTTATATTATGTTGATTTCATTTGAACCACAAGTCTACTACGAATCATATTCATTCTTAACTACAGCTTCTACTTCACAGCTCCCTAAAAATTGGATCTGGTTCAAACCAACAGTTTTGACACATAACATTAGCCGCAATCCTATCTGTGCTGACAGACATGAGTTTTGGACTGTTATGATTACATAAAAAGTGGATATGACTACTTAGCATGGTTTCCAAGATGTTCACACTGTCATCAGTAATTGACTACATCAAGACTATTACTTTCCAAACAACAACTACAAAAGAAACTATATGCTATCCCCCCCCAAGTGAATTGTATGTTAAAAAAAAGTAAATGTTATAACGTTATTTGATTACATACCTGAGTGTATGTGCAGAATGGTTGTAGGATTTTCTCCACTTCTGGAGGCAAAACTGGTGGCAATGTGAGAACTGTTTGAGCTGAAACTGTACAAATTTAATAAATGAATTAAAAAAAGTTATAGTTGTATTTTATTATGGATTTTTTCAATGTTGACTATATATAAAACTGTATCCTGCTTACATGCATCCATAAATGGAATCCTCAGTCCAGATTTCTATTACAAAAGCACCATATCACTGGTGATAGAACAATATCAACTGACAAGCTCCAGTTTAAAGAGAATGATAGATAGATGTAATTGTAATGAGCTATTCCAAGTAAATTTTAGTAAAATAGAGACAACGGATCACAATTATAATGTCAATACTATTTAGACAATTAATGTGTTTTAGACCTACAGACAATATTCTAAGAAAAACTAGCAAAAGCTTAGGAGAGAAGTTCACGGTATGTGGGCCTTCTACCAGATTTCTAAAGACCAGTACCTCCCACGTACAGATTAAATTGTGATAAACCCAACTTTTAATATCGGTGACACACTATGTAAAATTATATACATCGCACAAAATGTTTAAGAGCATTTTAACATTTAATTTTGTATTATTGAACATTTACACACATAACAGTGAACAGTTAAAAAAAACTCACCCTCTTTTGTTTCAATAGTAGTCTCCTTAATAATGCTTGTTATCTGGATACTAGTATCAATAGAAGTATGTAGTAAAGGCTTTACTTTCTTTGAAGACTCAAGTGGACTAGGCATTACCATCTCTTGTGAAAAAAATCTGAAAACAGTAATTTGCAACATGTCAACATCACACAGGCGTGCACAATATATCTACATATATGGTCCAAAGGCTGTTACCAAATCTCTTGAACTTGCATATTATATTGTACAGTCAAACTTTTGACAATCAATCAAAATATAATCGTTTGAGCGTTTTTGTCTGGATTGCCTGTGGCATTATCTCTGCCCCTTATTAACAACAATTTAGATTAGAAAAAAAATTAAGATTTAATGAATACTAAAAAGTTTTGACTATTACACATGCAATCTTTCTAATACCTTTAAACATTGTAACTATGAACTATATTATGTGTCTTAAACACTCGTCTGCACTCTTTTGGTCAGATGACAATGTGATGATTATCGTGCTGATGTGATTATTACTATTATTAGATATTCATTATGAGAGGCTAAAGTAATATGAGTCTTTTGTAGACAATACTTAGACACAGTAAACTTGTGGTGGCAAGTGTTTCCCTATTATAAATGCCAGTTGTTCCACTTGATATTGTCAGGTTATAATTATTAGCTTATAATAGGTCTAGTTGGTCATTATGTCCATGTCCACCAATCCATACCGAAATAGTTTGGTGGAAGTATGCTTCAGGGCTTATATAGTTGCAGCAGAGACCTTTAACCAGCACTGAGACAAAAATGTTTGCAAATGTGTATGTATATCATTATAATACTGAAAAAAATTAAGTGATATGAGTAAGAATGATATACTCAATCTTTATAATGTTAATGTTTATTTATGTTTTGTTCACAAATTGTGGTTTGGATGCTGCAGTTAAGGTTGTGACAGGTCAGAAGACCATTAGGGTAACACAACTCTACAGTGGCAAAGTAACAATACTTTCTGATAGCAGAAACAAATTGTGCTCAAAACTTGTTGTGTTATGAAGATGTTTTCATTTCAGTGAATCGTATAATACATTAAGAACCTATACATTTGCTTGAATTAAGTTGTAAGGCTTTTCAGATTTCTTGATTATTACAAACATATTGAAACTGTATGATCTAATATAATATTATTGTGTCTTTGTTTCTATGCTGCAGCCAGAGTTATATTCTGATTTGATGTCTGTAATAGGGAAACACATTAAGATATAGGACAAATCTATGACTGAAGTCTGCTAGTACATCAATGCGATTTGAGATATATATGGCTGCATTGACATTTACCAGCCAGTAGCTAGAATGCTCCTTTGTTAAACTTGTACGTTAATAACTTTTACCTTTCCGTGGCTTCTTCGGCGATCTTTTCCATAGCAGGATCAGGAGATGGTTCAAACTGACTATTGCACACGACGATGTCCGTAGGAACTAACGTGCAAGCTTGATCTATATCCCATTTGAACGTACCACCACTTTTCTTTTTGTAAATCTTGCACATCCCAGGGCTAAATCAAATACTTCCGTTATAGACGTACAACAAAACAAAGTGTAACAAACATATTCACTCATACTATAACAAAATATCTTCATTCATTTTTAAACACTATAACATCTTAACACTCACCTGCATATTGGTTTGTGTAATCTCTCTATGAGAGCTTTGTCAAAGGGATTGCGGACTTTATTTTTAGTTGGAGGTGTTGATTTAAAATTTGTATTTAATCCATCTTTTTTGGCACTCATTTCGAAAATAACGTAGTTTGTGACATACAATTGTCAATTGATTGAAACTAATGACTTCAGTCTGATGTACAGATAGTAATAGTGATTTCACTACAGATATGTAATATAGATCGGATTCTATACTCGGCAGTTAATTATTTATTCGTTATAATTAAGAAGCAATAATATACATATGTACAATTTAAGAGAAATTTGGTATTTCCAAAATATGCACATGATTTATTCAATTTACATTTGAAAAATTCGTTTACAAACGAATTTTTTTTAAAACAAGTTTTAATCCTTAAAATGAGAGAGAATATTCATAGATAATATGCAATATAATAAATGCTTTCGTCATCCTGAATAGCTAATTAATATTGTGTGCTACGATAACAAATTAACAATGTCAAGTGACAGAATGACAGATAAGTCCGTTGTACTGTAACACGGAAGGTTTAATTTTTTTTATTTGTATTTTAAGGAAAAATAATACATGTCATACTGATAGATCAAAAATAAATATATCATGGACAACGAATATGAACCAATGGATGTTGATATGAGCAGTAATTCAATTCAGGCGATGGACATTTCTTTCAATGAAACAGAACGTAAGACACCACAAATTATAATCAAAGAAGAACCTTGCGACGATAATTCTATAGGCAACGAAGAAAATGCTAACAGTAACATTGAACCAGTTCTTACAGCTCCAACTGTTTTTAAGCGATTTTCATTGAATATACCAAAACGTAAAGGAAAAACATCCCGTATTTCTAATAATACTCTATCAATCATATTCGCTATTTTCGCGTCAATTTCGATACTAGTATATCAAATAATAAATATAGAATGTAGTAAGGAATTAGACTTGAAGGTGCTAAAGCAGTCCCTATCTAAAAACTTATTTGGACAGCTACAGGCCATAGGAGATATAATTAATGCGATGGAAGAAAACAGCCAAAGCAAAATATTAATATTGTACGGTGGAACAGGGGTCGGCAAGACATTAACTATCTCACTTATTTTAGAAAAAATTTACCACTATGCCAATGTTTATCATTATACAATGCCTAGTTTTATGGATTCATTTTCTACAGATCTTCTACTTGGTTTGACTCTGTGCCCCACTTGTATGATTATTGTAGATGATTTGAATAGAACTGATACACATGTCAAGGAACATATCATGAAATTAATTGAAAAAAGTCACAACTTGAATAAAAATATCACAATAATATTGGTTTACAATTGTGATACAATCAATGATGAATATATTAAAACATGTGATAATTCTTTCTATACTGACTTAAAGGAATCATTCAGTGACATAGAAGCTACTAAAAGGTATGTCAAATTCAATCCTCTAACTGAAGAACACTTAAGAAGATGTATTGAAAAGGAATTGGGAAGTAAAACACTGACTATAGAGGAATATGAAGATTTTTTAAAATATTTTAACGTTTCTGTTGATGGCTGTAAAGGTGTACATACAAAGGTGAAATTGTTGAATTTATAAGAATAAGGTATGTTATGTTTATAAGTAATTAAATTTGATATTTTACAAAATGTAGTATTATTGAATACAAATCAGTAGTTAGTAATTAGTAGAATAGATTCATTTGATTTTTAGAGGTATCTATGTATAATACAAGAAGATAATATCATATCTATATTGTAAGTTATTTTTTCAATGTTCTACCCAGGAGCAAAAACCTGCTCGTACTCTTAATTATCTAGTTACCTGCATAGACCTGAGTAGTGTAATAACATATGGGGATCAAAATATAAAAGAAATAGGTAAAAACTTGAGAAAGATATTACTAGATTATGTCATATGAGCAAAATGTAATGCAGACAGTACTGTAAATTTACTACTGCTTTCCATTAGAGTCACGTAGCCTGGTATATGTATGTTTTTACTCCTTACTGTAGCAATGAGGATTGGTTGCTGGCCAATATCCTATTACTCACACTTGGGAAAGGAATAATCAGCATCAACAGAACAACGCAATGCAATGTATACCAATAAAGTTCACTTAAGGACCACATGTATCTACCTAATATAAACGATTTATCACCACAATGGAGATATAAAGTTTAGTGTAATATCATAATATATCAAAAGTTTAGTTTTATATGCTCCCAGAGTGAAACATCATAATACAAATATGGGATATAAGTAATTTAATAATTAAATACAATTTTACTTCAAGATTAAAAAGAGTATTGAAAGTGAATACATAAGTTTTACTCTTTAAGAATACATTGTCAAGTATGCTTCCATGATTGTTAGAATATTAGTAAATAATAGAGGTAGTTAAGTAGTAAATTAAAATAGATTTTGTTATAGATCAAAAAGAATTTTATTTTAGAGAATGTTACATGATAATCGGCAATGCAGAGGTTTAAGAAATTATGTTGAATAGAAATATTGACATATATTTTTAATACACCTACAATTTCACATGTCAAATTATGCTACAACAAACTTAGCCTGTATCATAATGTAGAGCAAATAAAAAAAAATTTGGTGCATGAAAGTATAAATTACTTCTATTATATACTGAACTGAATTATATACCTAAAAGGGTGCACTAATAATTTCATATAAATTAAAGTTTATGTTTGACTCAATTAAAATACACCATAAAATAATTTTAATACAATAATGACAATAGGTATAACAAACCATACACAATCATATAACATATTACACTTCATTATAAATATCCACACAACACATTTCTAGCTGAATGGTTAAAATTTTTAGTTTGAAAAAGGTAAAGATGTTAGTAAAATAAAACTACACAAATGTATAAACACAAAAAAAATCACTGGAAGCTTTAAGAAATATATGTAAACATATCAGTACCATATTATTGCACTGCACCCATTTAATATATACCTACTTAGATTCCATCAGAAACCAACAGAGCACAATGGTTGTAACTAGTGCTAGGTTTTTTGTCTGGGTTCACTGATGTAATGTGTGTGTGCCAAATGGCAATTTGACACGATATAGATAGTAAGTACACATCCTTAAAATGAGAACTAATTACTTCTTTATATTTTTGTTAGAATAAAAATTTAATTTAATAGACAATTTTCAAACATCTTATAAAAAACTCTCCTAAATTTAAAAGCGAGCAAGTTAGTGCATGCAAACAGGAAAATATGTGCCATAATAATATACGGAGAGCTGCCATAAACATTTTCAAAAGTAGTTAAATTTCAAGTCTGTTTTTATTACTTTATTAGGTGTGTGGATAACACCATAAATATCTGGAACACAGTTTGGAAAGAAAATACATTTTCTTCTACTAAATAAGAAGTTAAGATAGAGGTTTAATGTAGAAAAGATGTATTGCATTTTTGTGCATAATTTACTATTAGGCATATATATTATTTATCAGATAAGAGACATTGAAAATTTTCAGATAGCCAATTATTTAATTTATATTGAGATTAATAATGGTTTTAAATGTTATAACATTAGAGGGATATTTTATTATATTAATACTATAATATTAATAATGTAAGTGGTATATTATTAATGTTTAATATAAATTTGTATAAGTTGAAAATATGTGAAACATTAAAATATTGCTCACGAACAAACTATGGCACCTAAAATCTTTTAACTAAAAATAGTTAAGTTTATTTTATTGTAGCAAACAAATATTTAATTTTACCATTCAGTTAGCCTCACAGATAACATTTATTAGTTGCAACATAAAATTACATGCTTATAATTGATAAAATGTTCAAAATTTCAAAAATTCAATGTAGCTTAGTCCTATACAGCTGTTAATACAAGACTTATCTCGTTAAGTTTAATGTGCTGTGCATTAACTGGACAGACAACGTCATTCAATTGTGATGTTTCAAAATATTATGTATATCTATTATCTAAGTCCAGCAAGCAAAGCCCATGCACACTTGTTTAAGTGGCACGATTTTTAAAATGAAATGAATATAAATAAAAGAATGTAACATAATGTAAATTGTACAATTGAAACATTATATTTTATATAAAAAATGTTGAAGTTGACACTCAAACATGCAACGTGCAATTCGTACCTATGTACATATTGTAAGTTACTATGTATGTATAATTCACAAAATTAAAACATTGATTAAATACTATTATGCGTAACAATAAAGACTAGAATAATTTTTTTTTTTTGGTATTACAGTTATTGGCACTAAATTTAATGATAATGGCACAACTATGTACTGTAGGTACCAGTGATAACATCACCATGATTTTAAGTTAAGTGTTATGCTTGTCATAAGTAGTTAAATTTCAATTATCTTGAAAATTAAGTTTTTGCTAACTATACTAAATTATTTTACAAAATCGTAAAAAACATGAATAAGTAATTGTCATAAATTACATCTAAATATATTTCTAAGAAATACTGAATTTTCTGTAGACTTATATAGTAATAGCACATACCTTTAAGTGAAACTGTGCAAAGTTACTTTATAATGTAGGTACTAAATATCACTGTTGACAAAGCTCCTCTTCGTAAATATTTTTATGACAAAGCAACCTAATTTGTAGCATAGTTATCTCTTTAATTTTTACTACATCAGACTAAATAAATGATACTGTTAACGGAAAAGTAAAAGTATGTATTTTAAAATATAGTAAAGCACATTTTATTTTAAGTAAACATGATTAGAATACAAATGTTTGTTGGTGAAGCCAGAAGCATTGGCAAAGGTAACAATTTTAAATCTAAAAATTGACAAAATTGATATAGTTCACTTAAAAAGATACAATAAAACTGCACTAGTTAACACTAGGACTTGAAATGAATTTATACATTTACTACTCTTTAAAATTATACATTTAACAACTAGAAGTATTTTCACTGTTGCTTGCGTAGTGCCAATAACTGCATTAATAGTTACTTAAACCTTACTAACTAGGTATTCAATAACAAATAGAACACCATTTTTAAGCACGACAAAACATCCATAGATAAAAATGTAGAGAGACTTATTGAGAAATGTGCTAATAATTCTAAACCTTGAAAATTTCTGCTGATTTTATAGGATTACTTACATTATAATAGAGATAGAAGAATCTTTAGTATCAGATCTGTTAGGTTTCGAGATTATTTAATTAAACAGATCAACAACGATTTAATAAACTTTCGTTGGCAATCTTCGATAGTGGCAGAGATCAGGATTTTATACTCTACTATAACTAGCATGAAGCATTAGATATTTCAACGGTATCACATTTTAGCCACAAAATGTTGTATGCCTTTTAAAATGCCTTCGACTATGAAGAGTAAGCTTTTTAATTGCTTATATGGGTAAAGATACCAATTACCTATAAGTACTTAACATAGATTTTTGAGATTATGGAGAATTTCTAATAAAATTCGTGTAATTTTCATAGCAGAATTTGATACCAAGTTTGAATTGAAATAATTTTTTTTGTCATCTAGTTACGAGGTCTCTTGTTATTCAACGCCATAAATAGTTAATTAATAGCATTCTCTGCTATAATTTGGTTTTGGAGACCCTTTTTCTGGCGTAGTGGCCTTTGGAAGGGACTAGTTCGAAAGGTGGAAGTGAACCGCAATCCACTTGTTGTGGCGTTTGTGCCATATACGGGTCTCCTGAGATTGATGGGTGGCACGTCGACCTTCGGCATCCACGCTTTGGGTAACACAAACATATGCTATGACTGCAACATCTTCGCCCAAAAGATGGACTCTCGGATTTAAAATCGTGGTATTGGTCTTGACATGAGTTGGCGTGTTATCAATAAAGAATTTATGATATTCTACGCCTTCAACTAGATTTCCAAGCGCAGTGGGATCGAAAGCGGTCACATTAGGGTCGCACAATTTAGAATATGTATCATAGTCGCCATTATTAATAGCATCTATGAGAAGTTCAGTGAATTTGATAACCTCCGCGCGACGTAAAGAGGCATTGCTATCGCCTCGAGCTTTCCCAAAAGAATCTGCCTTTGTAAGCCCATCTTCATCATGTTCCTTTGAAATCACCGTACACGCCCTGTCCACTCCTTTTTTGTCTTTATCTAAATCATCATCTTCCAGAGTAGTGCTACTATCAGTAGACTCCTTAACTTGCGATCCATCGCCCTTCTTGTTTACCATGGACTTCCCAGAAAAATTTCGTGTCGCAAGCATAGTTGTAAGAATAGCTCCTTTCAACTTGCGCCTTGCGTTAAACTTCTTCAAGCAGTCTACAGTTTCTTGTCTATGCATTACTGAAGCAACACGTTCACGATGGCAGATCCACGGGTGTTTCAAAGCCTCGGATGCCGTAATTCTCTTGCTAGGATTTACGGTTAACATTTGGTTTATAAGACTTTTTGCTTCCGGCGTCACAGTGTCCCATTCAGGCGATGGATAGTCATAAGCCCCTGCTTTGATCTGCCCATAAAGCCGATGCTGGTCTTCATCCCAAAAAGGTGGATAACCCACTAGTAATATGTATAATATTACACCGCAAGCCCAAATGTCTACTGGCTTACCATACGGTTCCTTTTTAAGAACTTCAGGCGATAGGTAACCTGGAGTGCCAGCGAACCCAAACCATGCTTGTTGGTCTCCTTGTACTTCAATGGCTAACCCGAAGTCAGCTAGCTTAACCGCAGCACCTTTAGCTTTGCTTGCGAGTAGCAAATTTTCAGGTTTGAGATCCCTATGCACCACTCCATTATGATGGCAGTGATGTACAGATTCCAAAATCTGTTGAATACAGTGTGACGCATCAGCTTCAGAATAAAATTCTCGTGCCACTATATCTTCAAATAATTCCCCTCCAGTTACCAAGTCAAAAACTAGGTAATGAAAATGTTCTTCTTGAATAGAGTCATGTAATCTAACGATATTAGGATGTTGTAACTTTCGACAAATACGTGCTTCTCTTTCTAACTTTTGGAAATCTCTAGCTGACAGTTTTTTGGTGTTAATTATTTTAGCAGCAAATTCGTGTCCGGTAGATTTCTGAACAGCGCGTCTCACTATCGAAAAAGCGCCTTTTCCCAATTCTTCTTTAAGGTCATAATTATCCGAGAATCGAGTACTAACGCTTTCACGATTTGGATTAGCCATGTTATAAATCAATATATTTTAACTGATTCGAAATGGGAAACTTACGTATTGTTCAGCACAAATCTCTTCAGTTCTGTACGGAACTGCAACAATATACAACAGAATGTTAATATTACCAATTTACAGGGATATAAGCATAGTTACCGACATCAAGTAAAACATTCGGAACGTATCCGTTAAGCATCAATACGTTCTATAGCAAAAAATGGTTACACACTAAATACATACGTCCAACAAAAGAACAGGTTTTTGTTATAGGAAGTATATAAGTTAATGTCTGAATATAATTAAGCGCCCATCTGTACCTACACCTTGTGCCGCGTTATTGCTATGATATCAGTGTATTGATTTTTTTATTGGGTTAATTTTTTTTACGATTTATGATTGGTCAAAGTTGTACTTAACAGTTTTTTGAAGAGATTTGTTTATAGCTATACACTGTTCATGAAAAAAAAATTAACGTAATATGTGTAAAGTATTTATAAAAATCCGATATTATTTAATCCCCAAGCCTAATATAAAATGCGTAGACGGCTAGACAATAGTTACCCGTGATCACAAACATAGACTTCTAATATTAACACTACGGCACCGGGATGACATTTCGTTAGCGCAAAATAATCGATACACCATTGTCTCAACACACACCAAGAACTCGAGGATATTAGATGAAATTCACATAATAATTTTTTAATGTAATTCAAACAAACGACGTCTGTCGAAATTATAAAAATCACAGTTGGTATATAATAAAAAAACACTTGAATTAAATTATTTAGTAAGAAGAACAGTGCGCAACTTTGACGATATTCTTAGCAGTAGTAACTCGTACGGATTGCTCGCGATGTATTTTTAATGATACAAAATATGTCGCACAAACTAAATGAATGATGCTTCATTAACACCTTTCGTAAAATTAAAAATTATTTACCTATTATGTGCCCATTTTACACAGTAATACCGAAGTGAAGACCGAAAACTAAGGGCCTGGCCCTACTCCACACTCTCCTTCTGCACCGGACACGAGCTTCGGGGTCAAATTCATAGACATTTGTGTGTTGCCAGGAACGCCATGCGCAATAGGATTTGACAAAGCTATATTTATATGACGCAGTTCTCCTCTCACTTACAGATGAATACGTGCAAAAGCTATTTAATACTCATAGCACTTACATTTTGTTGAGAAAGCATAATTTTCTGGTTTTTTTAGACAGGTTTATTTCTAAGAATTTTTAATCGTGAGAATACTGAGGTGTATCCACCAAATCGATATTCTAGCGCAGCGCAATCCAAAGAGAATTATTTATACACGCTGTTTTATGTTCCACGCCATCTATCGGCGTATAGAGTAAAATGAAAATGGCTAAGAGACGACTAATTACGAATTGCGACTGAATGTTATTTACTCATATTATATTGATTTCGGCAATTTCGCGATCCTCTTGTAAGGGTGTTGAAACGATTTGAATAGTTATTTATTTCTAATTAGTAGGATATGGTTCTGCTATGTTTATATAGATACCTAGATTTGCACGTAGTGAGACCCAATTATTATTAAATTTAACATTAGCAATCATAGATTATTAATTATTTTTCTTTGTGATTTTTATTACGAACGTCGGTATAGGTGTATATCTAGGTTGTTACAATCAGACATTTACATTTAAAAATAAGTGTGCCTTATTCTTATTAGATTTTACAATTTATATCCACGTCTATTGTTACACGTTACTCTAGATCTGCGTACATGACTAAAACTTAAAAGCTCCATATTTACCATCTGCCCAGGTGAAATATAATATTAAAAAAATATTTTGATTAAGCTTCCGTTAAGATTGGATTTTACAGAATTTCCAGTATTAAGTGCAAAATATGCTTCCTTTATAAGTATTTATTTCAAGGTGAATATAGCGATTGTGTTAATTTAAAGCTATTTAACGTAGTTTTTATTTTATTTTAAACCCCTTTATATTAGTCGAGTGTAATTTTATATATATTTAGTTTTTTTTTTCAGAATAAGTCATATTTATATCGACATTCGTTTAGAAATTATGGTTTTGTATCGAATAAAATATAGGGATATATAGATAATCAATTTTAAAAAACATTGTCTATGAAATAAGAGTCTTAAAAAGGGGGCGTGGCGAATGAGTTTTTTTTGGGTGACGTATTTTACGAATGGTACCTAATATATGATTTTTATACTAAATTTATTCAAACGTCTATACCGTTAAGGACTTATTAATTTTCATTATTCTACATTTAAA